>APFE031217096.1:0-17006 GCA_000404065.3 Pinus taeda | reverse complement strand
AACACTTCTGTCTTTATAGTTGTGAGTGGTATGCTTCCTGGTTGCCATAATTTTGCTTTCCATTTTTCTTGCTAACCTGAATGCCTTCTCTAATGAATCAGGTTCCCAAAGGCCAACATCATGTTGGATATTATCCTTTAAAGACCCTATGAACACATCAATCCTATGCTCCTCTGGAATATCTTTTACCCTTATGTTCAATTTTTGGAACTCCTCAATGTGCTCCATTATTGAACCTTTTGTTTGAGACTTATCAATTGGCTAAAAAAAGTGTTGCTTTTTGTATCCTCATAATGTGTTATCAATTCTTCCGTAAAAATTGCCCAAGTGATAAATTGTTTACGAGAGCAAAGCCATTGATACCATACAAACTGATTTGGTTCCAAATATAAAGTTGCCATACGTACCTTTTGTGTGTTTTGCACATTATTGAGATCTAAAAATTGCTCCATGTGTAATATCCATGTTGCGGGATCCTTGCCATCAAACTTCTTCATATCGATTTTTGGAATATGGTGGGTCTTCGATCCAACATTAGAGTCTATGGAATCATGATTAAAATTTATTTTGTTCTCATCATGAGTTTCCTTTAGTACCTTTTCACCATTAGTGACCATTCCTTGTAGCAACATATTCATATTTATTGTCAATTCTTCCATCTTATCATCCATGCCATCAATTTTAGCGTCCATGACATTCATCTTAGCTTCCATGCCATCCATCTTAGCTTCTATGCCCTTCTTTAAATAATCCATCTTAGCTTCTACACCTTTCTTTAAACCATCCATCTTAGCTTCTACATCTTTCCTTAAACCATCCAGCTTAGATTATGTTGCTTTTTGTGCAAGTGACACTTGTTGCACTTGCTCTTGCAATTTTGATATATCATGTAGCATTTCTTCCTTTTCTTCATGAGTCATGCTAGATATTTCAGGTTCCTTACTAGGTGTTTTCATTTTCTTTCCTTGGGGCATTAGTTACCAATAATAATGCTCTACTATGCCCTTTGAATTCCTTCAAAATAAATTTCAAACCAATCTTAAGCAAAAATTTAAAAGAATCTACACACCTTGTTTCACTTTGTAGGAGCTCGATATTGCCTCTGATGTATCTCTGTACATTCAAATCGTCCAGTGCTGAAATTGTGACTTATAGTAGCCCTCTGTTTCCTCTTTCCAATGCCACCATTCTGATCCAAATTGATTCTCCAAGGAAGAGTTATGTGAAATCTTCCACAGTGACATGATTATGGACTAGTTCAGTAGGGTGAACTTGTACGATGTGCCACGAGTCCCTATTTCGTCTTTTGGCTGTAAAAAATATATAAAAGAAACTACAGTCCGTCGTCTTTCTGTAACTTCTTACGAAATTTCAATCCAATGCTCAGAGAAACAGTTATGATGATTTTCCCTAGGTCACCTGTTTGCAATGTAATTGAGGAGTCTGCACAAAGACCAACTTCCTTAGATCATATCTCTGCACATATAGTGCAAAATGCTCTGAAATTCGGACTAGAGATTTAGCACGATGTCTTCTCAAATGGGTGTTTTTTTCAACTTCTGAAACATCACAAAACAAAAGTTATAGCGAAACTTCCATGATGACGTATTTGGAGCAGCAAAACGCTAGAATCCAAGGGTGTGATACCAAATGCTATGAAACCAGCTCAAGAAAAGATAGATCAATGCCTTAGAATTCAGCCTCTTCGAGGGGGAAACCTCCTTGACATTACATAAATGAACAATTCTTGGATGATACAAATGAAAGGACCTCCTTTCTATATATAGGAGTCTAAGGGGTCATAACATAATCAGAGCCTACATAACAATAATAATGTAAGGGCTAAATAATAATAATAATAGTAGGCTTCTATGGGGCACAATAGTAACAATATGGACACTACATGTGTACATCAATATAATAAGTGGGTTGTACTAATAACAATAAGGGGTTACACTAGCACTATATGGGCCTAACATTTTCTATTCTTTCTATCAATAAATCTATTTGAGTTTTCCTCCACATTCTTATATGTCTGAGTTGATATATGCATTTGTGTGGTCAATATATATCTCGTCCTATATTGTTTATGATTGTAGATATCGGTGCTTTGATGGTATTATGCTGCTTTGACTTTACAAGTGCTCTTTGAAGTGGGGTAAGCAAGGGAGGAGCAACAAAGATCTGTCAAAGGACAGAGGAAACAAGCAAGGAGCCAAGAAAAAGGCTGAGGTTGGTACTCTCTGCTTCTCTCTCATCTACTTTTCATAAAGGAAAATGAAAGTAACTTTAGTTTGTTTGTTTCTAAGATAGCTACCCGTCTTAGTGGGACTAACAACTCTAGATGGAAACTAGATTTCCCGATAACAAAATGGTGACTCTGCTAGGGAGCGAATAGCTTGTTTGCTTGTTTATATTCGTTTGCTTTATAAACTACACATGGAGCCTGAAGTTAAGCCAACTAGCCTTCGAACTGCATTTGCTATGCAAGTGCAAACTAGATCAACGTTGCTTCAGTCCATCTCCGGGTTTTTTTCATAAACTGAACAATTGATTTGCAAACATCCTAATTGCCCTCGTGGTGGCTCAAGTAACCTCACTAGATCAGCCCCTATGATTTGTATTTACTAACTATCATTAGCTCAGCCTAAATCCCTAAACTAAGCTGCAAACTATGACAAAAAACCAAGTTAAAGTCTCGTCCCTGGACCATCACACTGTCTCCTTCAGGCAATCTGGATGCATCGCACCTCCTGTGTATAGTAGGTGAGATGCACCACTGTTTCCCTGTGTTACAGGTGCGATGATCAAATAAGACTGTTTCTACTTTTAGATTTTGGTTTTTCTTCACTCTCTTTAGCTTTATTCAAGAGTTTTGTTGTCTGTGATCAGTATACCACTGTTGAAACTCCCTTCCTTTACATTATTCAGCCTCCATTGTACAAAGAATTGTGAATATTTTTATGTATTTTTTCACCATTTATAGTTGTCATTTACAATGAAGTAGCTTAATCAAACTTTCGTCTTTTGATTTGGAAGTGTCGCAAGTGTCATTTTCAGTCAAAGAAAAGAATCCTACTCTGTTTGATGGTTGATTACACTGTTACTCTTGTATTTGATTTGAATTAATATTATTTCAAGGTCGAAAGCAGTTTTCAAATTGAAGTTGAAAGTGTCACCTTTGTTTTCCTTTCGTATTTTGAAGAGAAAATTGTTAGTACTGTCGCTTTGAAAGAAAAGATAATTCAGATTTGTACTTAGCATTCTTTTTTTCATTCAAACATTAAGAAAGCAGAAAACAAATTCATGCATGTGCATTTGCATTTAGACTACTTGTTGATTTTGATTTAGGACAGTGCATCTAGTGTGTGACTTTTCTCTATGTTGAAAGAATTTCGCTTCTCTTTCCTTAATAGCTAGGATTTTCATTGAAAAAAGAAGAGTAAACAGTTGTTTATCATCTGAGATTGCATCTTTAGGAATTGTATATCTACATCACGCGGTGAACCTTAAAGGAAAACCTCTTAAGAAAGATCAATTGTAAAATAAATTCAATGAACATAAAAATGCTTTGGAACCTAACGCACAACATTTAGAAGTCAAGGCTAGAGTCGTATTCCGATGTCGTAAAGCCTGGTAACTATCGCTTTCATCGTAGGTTGGGTGATTCCTCCTCCTTGAGACAACAAGTGCCAGTACGGACTTGTGCTCCCATGTACCATCGAGTATATATTGGGAGACCACAATAGGCTATATCCTTTATCCGTAGGAAGTCATGTCTGCCGCCCAATTAATCACAATGCACTGAACATAGCATTTGGGAAGATTGACTACCATACCGTAAAAAGGTTTCTGCAGTTTTTTGATTGGTTTGGTAATCCCTGTGTCTAGATTTCCAGAGTAGTCTCTTTTGTTCATTTTCACACTCCTTAAAGGAAAAGGTCCATCTAAGCACTTGTCACTTCAGGCTCATTAAAAATCGAAGGTGACTAGATTCATCTTTAGCTTTTTCTCGACTCTTAAAAATTGAAAAAGCAAGTTGTGTCAAAGCGTCATAAAATTTATTTTAATCAGAATAAAGTCATTGTTCCCTCGTTGATCTTAGGTTGAGAAAATGGAGTCCACTAACCAAGGATTTCCCCTTGGGGGAAATCCTTAGTCCTTTCTCCTCTTGGGGAGATGTTTGTGCACCTCATATGGCCACATTGTCCCTTCGTGGGCTAACAATTTGCTTGCCAGTATGGCTCTTCTCGACCTATGTCATTCAAAGCACTGTGATTCCTCAGCAATCAAATCAACAACTATATGATACTAGAGTTATGCCCCAACCTTCTACTTCGTTGGTTTCGCCCTCTCCTTCTTTCTCTTCACTTGGTGAAGCTAGTAAAACTAAAAACCAAGTAACTGAGAAAAAGAAGATAAGGAAGGAGAAGAAGAAGAAGGAGCCAATGGCAAAAAAGGGCAACCATACATCGTCTAGTGAAAATCCAAAAACACTGCACTGTCCAAACCTAAATCTCCATGTTTCATTTGCAAAGGGGACCACTATCATCGAGATTGTCCTTGCATCCCATGGATCTTAAGACACTGGTCTCCTCGTTTGCACAATCGGGTGTCATCAACCTCTCACGATCATGTTGAGAGTACACTGTCAACTAGTGAAAGCGAAGTCAATGGATAGAAAGGAAAATATAAATTTCCTTGTAGACTGTGTGAAGGTGATCATGCCGTCAACAGTTGTCCCTTCCTAGACGAAGCTAAAAGAGTCTTGGATAACCGTACTTCTTCACTGCTACGGCTTCCTCTTGGATACAAGAAACTCTTGCCGAGTGCATCACTAGTTGAAAATCTCGCTGACACACCTTTGTGGTCGGTCGAAGCATCTATCATTGAAGATAAACCCTTTGAGTCCACACCGGACCAAAGTCGACAGGTTGAGATGGCAGTCGACCCAATTTTGTCTTCAGAAGGTCTACCTTCAAATGATACAATCACCAAGGAGAACAAGAACGACACCATTCAAATTATCTTCGTGAGCACAGACTCTAATGAACATGGGGGGAATCTACCCGTTCCTTCACTGCAGGAAGGAAGTTCGTTGGGGTCGTATCCGACCATTTATTTGGTCCCACCTTCAAGTAACCTAGTCGTTTCCTTCAACTGGAATCTACTATGCAGACCCCACCTACCATCTAATGTACCGTTCCGAATCATAATACAAGCTTACAGAATGGTCATGGTCGGTACTATAATAGATGAAGGGGCTTCTGTGAGTATCATTTCCTCAACTACTTGGAAAGCGCTTGGTTCACCATCACTTCTGCCTAAGATGCGAAATCTAACAGGCTTCGACAAAGGAACCAGTCGACCGTTAGGGATCCTTCCAAGTTTGCCTATAACTCTGAGAAGGAAAACTGTCTACTTGAACGTAATGGTAGTCCAAGGACCTTTAGATTACAATCTACTCCTTGGGTGTGACTACATTTATAGCATGGGAGCCATTATCTCCTCACTCTTTTGAGTGATGTGTTTTCTGCATGAAGGCAGAGTGGTCCAGCTTGTAGACCAACTTTCATTCCCGAGCTCACACATAGCTAATAGTTAAATGTCGTCCCTAACTGGTCTTTTTTCACAAGGAATTTCTCATCAATCTCCAATCTGTCCACCTCATGAGCACGAGTGATTCGGTGATTGTGACTGAAACCCAGGGGGCATGTGCCTTGGTCTGCTTTGGCAGGAAAACCCCAGTTATAAGGTGGGTTTTCCTGTAGGAATATGACTAGTCTCACACACCTCTCCATTTAGGAAAATGGGATTAGAATGGAATAAGATACCTTCGTTAGAAGGTATGCCTTTCCCAACAGAGCAAGTGTTTTGTGTGCAAATTGAAGGGTAACCTGGAAACTCTACTTTGTCCGTCAAAAGGTATGCCTTTCCCGACAGAGCAAGTGTTTTGTCTGCAAATTGAAGGGTAACCTAGAAACTCTACTTCATTATACCTGGGGGCATGCAAGCCTTTTGTACGCAAGTGAAAAGCAACCAGCGTAACGCTAACCCCATAGTTTTGCTAACTTCAATTGCTTAGGTTAGATGATTGGTTGGATCAACTGTTCACCTTTGCAGGGGCCAAATGGCACTGGAAAAGTAAAGGAATATTTTTCCTACCTAACCCTAGTAGTTAATTAACCCCTAGGACAGTAGTTGGTCATTCCTAGCTTGCATGCAAAAGGCAATGGAACAAAATTTCGAATGGTGCAAGCTCCCTAAAAAATGAACCTATTGATGAGACATCCTTATTATACGACTTGCATGAGCAGTTTTACGCAAAATTCAAGCTCGTTAAATTTTAAACTTAAGCAATGAACATATGTTCCATGAGAGTTTAAGCTCATTAAAAAACAAACCATCCTCTCGTAAATAACCATTGCGAACACATTATCTTCAGCTTTTGAGACTTGGTCATGTTCTTACCATCACCTCCACTCCGTTTTAGCCGATCATACGCCTCCATTTGATTGTTTACCCCTTTTGAGGAACAACTACGACGAGTGATTCGGTTAGCCATGTTCTTTACAATGTTGTGATCGAAAAGTTCCAACCCTTACGTGGAACGAGCTGCTACTCGAAAATATCACTCATTCCTCAAAACACGAGTCTCCTTTAAGCTCTTTTCATCTAACTCGTAAAATATGAAAAGATTGCCGAGCAATTGGCCTCTCGAGCTCATTAAAGCTATCGGAAGTGCTATCCCTCTTCTAGATTTTAATATTTTTGGACCTGAGGGATCATTACACAAAAAGATCGAGTGCTTGTCTTGTTCGGCTCGTGAAAACTATCGAAAATTCATCCCTTTCGTATTATTTTATACTTTTTTGGACTTAAGGGATTACATTACGAAAAAGGATTGTTGGAGTTTCATTTCCATCCCTTTTTAGACTCTATAAAATTGAAAAAGGACCGATTTATCTTTTTCGTTAAACTCGTTAAAACCAATAGTGACAAACTTGTCCATGCAGACAATAACGAGTTTCATTGTCGTTAGGCTTGTTAAAACATAGCGACGGGTTTTCCCGAAGGGAAAATTATAGAACAAGCATATGTTATCCTCCTCTAGCTCGACAAAAATAAAGAGGTACTCGTCAACAATGACTAGGGAAAAATTCGGAAGGAAATTTGAAGAAACTTTATTGGTAGCAAGTCACTCTTGAACATGACATTTTCACTCCATCACCATGATTGAGTCACGATGGGTTATTTCGTTCACCGGTCATATTACTATTGGTCCACCATACCATCCATGTTTGGGGTTAACGCTACCAATCCATTTCAGTGTTGTCAATATGTTTAAGGGAAGTCGCTTAGAGAATTCACCAACCGAGCTTGTGTCTCATTCGTTGCAATACCTTCACGCTTCATTCTTTCATGACTGCCACCGTGAACCTTGTATCATCAGATTGTTTTCATCTCCACAAAATCATTTGCTCTGTTTTGTGTTGTAGATGTGGGATTCATTGATGCCCTCCTATGACGGGTCACTTCTTGTCAACATCGGCTCATTATCCAAGAAGTTGACCTAGGAACAACCATTTCAGTACTTTGAAGCTTGCATGCCTCAATGGCAAGTTTCTTACTTCCGGTGATAGGTTTACATCAATGGCCTTTGACCGAAAGATTTTGCATGGTGTTCGATGAAAAGTCCCTTTTTCACACCACGTGAATTGTACTATCATACCTTGAGGGTGATCATCATTATGAGTGATTCCTCTCGCGCTTGTTAACACCTTACATCATTGGCTGGTAATGAGGCGATGTCTTTCCATGTTCGACTCCAGAACATCTTTTCACATGGATCGACTTGTACTTCGGGTGAAGATTGAACGAGTTTGAAGAACCTGGATCTAGTTTCATCCATCTAGGCTGCGATATATGCACGAAAATAAAAAGACATCAAATGTACATCATTGCTGCACAGATAATCATCCAAGCCAAAGGATGACGACTCTACGAGAATCGTCGGTCTGCCACACATACGGTTGTTTTTCCTATGTATATGAGAATGAATTTATAAAGTTGAGCATGGATTGCCTGCCTCAGCTAGATCATGAAAATATTATGAAGATAATGTATTGTATTGTATCTTATTACAGGTCGCCTTCGAGTTCGAAAAAGCCTCGAATCCTCATGATAAAGCATTTCACTCGACATCAAAAAGATTTACGACCTCATGCTTTAGGGGGCAACTGTTATAGACATATTTGGACACTGCAACCCCAATCACATATGTCTATAAACCAAGGGCCTGTAAGTCCCTAAAAGTGTTGCTTCATACCCTAAAGGAGCAAGGTGAGCTCATTACATCATCTCCGAGAAGTTCTCCACGAAAAACTGCTCAGAAATGGTCAAAAATGGACCATAGAAACTCGTGAGTGCTAAGGGTGCGATGCATCTCATGTGTCACATGCAAAAAGTGCTATGCATACTAGAAATCCCTTCTTTAGGGTATGATGAGCGAGAGTAGACAAATAGCAGAGACAGTTTGCAAGGTGGATGATCATGGAATCTTCGAGAAACTTCTCGTGTGACACTTGCCTCTCTCAATTCGCCGAGGGATGAGTAAGAGATCATGAAATCTCCAAGTGGAATTGAGAACTATCACAAAAATGACACTAATCACAATCCCATAAGCTCACTCACCCTCGTGCGAATATCTATATATGGATCCCTCATTCGAGAGATCCACACGCTAGAATTCTGTATTTTGTAAGGAAGTGTTGTTGGTTTCTTTGTGGAACATCATAGTGTTGGGTGATCTAAGATTTTCATGAGGTGAGGAAGGGTTTTCATGCTAGGAGGATAATGCTGGGTCACATCAATGGATTGTAATCCTCTCTTCTATTCTTTCTATCAATAAAGCTATTTGAGTTTTCCTCAAGATTCTTGTATGTGTGAGTTGATATATGCATTTGTGTGGTCAATATATATCTGGTCCTATATTATTTATGATTGTAGATCTTGGTGCTTTGATGGTATTATGGTGCTTTGAATTTACACGTGCTCTTTGAAGTGGGGTAAGCAAGGGAGGAGCAGCAAAGATGTGTCAAATGGGAGAGGAAACAAGCAAGGAACGAGGTTAAAGACTAAGGTTGGTACTCTCTCCTTCTCTCTCATCTACTTTTCATAAAGGAATACGAAAGTAACTTTAGTTTGTTTGTTTCTAAGATAGCTACCCATCTTAGTGGGAGTAGCACTTGTGAATCGACACTAGATTTCCCGATAACACTCCTCCTCTCCTTCCTCACAACTCATCTTTGGTAGCATATATCAACATGATATCATCTTCTACTATCCTCACCTACTCAGGGATTGTACCAAATGAAACTCACATCCAAAAGTTTCGCAATCAAAGGGTGATGAGCCCCATTGAGCTAGATTACTAGGTCATTTATTTAACTTGTGAAGTTACTTCTTTTGATTCACTTAATTGGGTAGACATATCGCTGGACTATGATGTCACACGATGTGTAGTGGGAGGAACATTACCATGGTTCCTCCTTACCTTATTCCATTCATGATAGTCTAAGTGACGTAAACCTGCCCAATTATTTTGATATTTTTATGAATTTTGTGTTTGTTCATGAGGTCCATTCCGAAAATAACCATTCAAATATGGAAGAGTCAATACCTCTAGATATATCCATTAAACTGGTGTTTCTTGAAAATGTACACATTGGAGATTCTTGTTCTCCATCCAAGGTCAAGATTTGTTGAGACCTTTTTTGTGAGTTCTGAGATGACTTTCCCTAAACCTACCAGGAGATGTGAGACATCGACCCAAATATAAATTAATATGTATCCTAATGCTAAATTTACTAACCAAACAAAATATAATCATCATAGATTTTATATTTCACAGAGAACACAAGTCAAATTTCAATAGACTGAATAGAGGATTGCAAACGGGAAAGGAGTTGTGGTTGGTTGGAGCACAGAGAGTGATGATACCCATTATGTGAAACGTTTCCGGGTGGTACCTTCTGCTAAGATAACAGTTAGTTCCAAGGACGAAGTGCGAACCGGCAGAGTGGATGTCAAAGAAAAGAGTAAAACAAAAGACCCTTCTCCAAAGATCCCGCGGTCTCCACCGCAAAGAGCAGCAAAGAGTTCAAAATCCTTCGCCTCCGGTGTACCAACAACTGGATCACCGTGGACAGCTTCGTGCGCCTCCGATGTGGGGCGTCCACGTCAGTGGGCAGAGTCACCGAGGTTGAGCGTGACCCTTCTGCCCAATTGAAACCTGAAGAGACTGAGGCATCAATGAGTTGCTCGTTTCAGATCGCTAAACGGTTGAGTGAAGGCGTTTGTGCAGATCCACATCCTATTTCACGAGAATATGTGTAGACCCACTATTCCTTGTTTCAACCGAATTTGTGCACACCTACTGTTCCTTCTTTTAACCTATTTATTCATTCTTGTAAATTCGTGGGAATGTGTGCACACACCCACTATTTCTGTTGGTCACGAATACGGTTACAATTACGACGAGGAGCAAATCACATGGCGGGGCAAGTAAAAACTGGAGCCTTTCGTGTCCATTGTTGTTAAAGCGTGAGACGGCCGACTCTCTACCTGCCATTGCCCTAACTAAACATTACCCTCTATGTGTCGAGAGAAAAATTAAAACTAAGAATATTAAAACTCATCTATTTGGTAAATAAATGGAAGCTAATCAATAGTGATAATGCTTGTATTGTGAGAAAAATAGAATACTCTAAATAGTCTCTACATCGTAACATAGACATAATCATGACCAAGGAGCATATTAAATTGCAAAGGGTTTTCAACCACGGATACATTGATTAAGATAGTTTTCTCATCTAATGTGATAGGAAAGTGAGGAAGAATATCCAAACACTCATCCAATTTTGTCTCATATGTCAACAATTAACTAGAAATTATCAAGAGTTTTGAAGAACCCATTCATTTCTAAGCCAAGGAGGATAAAATACTTGTAGAGGATCCTTCATCCACTATACATTGATAGAGATTTTGGGAATAAACTCTGACCTTTATTTGAAAAGGTGCAAAAAATAGGAAGGTGAGCCTCAACAAGATTGTTGAAATAAAATGAAACACACCTAGAACTTGGAGGTGGCCCTTATCTAAAAAGAGATTCATTGATATCCTAGAATGATTGCCTCAGTGTGCTGGTCTCTTTAGTTCTATACCTCCCACCATTTGACTTGGATGTTGTGCTTCATTTAGGAAGAATGGTCACTCTCAATCTTTGTAACTCTAGCCATTAATGTGGATGCCCCACATTAGAGGGGCACATTGGCTATCCACAGTGATCCCTTGTACTAAGGAGGAGAAGGAATTTTGCATCTTTGTTGCTCTTTGCACTAGACACCACATGACCTTTGGAGATGAGCAATGTGGCCTTTTCTTTTCATCTTTTCTTAACCTTGACTTTAAGAGTTAGCACTTACTCATAGGAACTCATTCTTAAATTAGCTCAAGGTACCACTCAAAAAGGTTACACATAATTGATATCATCACATTAGATGCTCAAGCTAACCTCAACTTCTTTCATGTTTATCATCTTTCTATATAATTTAATTGAAATTTTACTTCTGTTCTTCAGTACTAAATATAAAATATATAAGTTTATATTTGATTTGGTTATGAAATTTCATCATATAGAAAATTATGGATTCACCATGATTTTAAAAATAAATATGGTGAATACTCTGAAATTTACTAACCAAACAAAATATAATCATGATAGATTTTATATTTCACATAGAACACAAGTCAAATTTCAATAGATTGCATAGAAGGATTGCAAACGGGAAAGAAGTTGTGGTCGACTCAGCACAGAAAGTGATGATACCCATTATGTGGAACGTTTCCAGGTGGTACCTTCTGCTAAGATAACAGTTAGTTCCGAGGACCAAGTGCCAACCGGCAAAGTGGATGTCAAGAAAAGAGTAAAACAAAAGGGCCGTCTCCAAAGATCCCGCGGTCTCCACCGCAAAGAGCAGCAAAGAGGCCAAAATCCTTCGCCTCCGGCGTACCAACTGGATCACCGTGGACAGCTTCGTGTGCCTCCGATGTGGGGCATCCGCATCAGTGGGCAGAGTCACCAAGATTTAGCGTGACCCTTCTCCCCAATTGAAGCACAAAGTCCACGTCAGATGGTGCTTGAAGCCTGAAGAGACGAAGGACAGCTTCGTGGGCATCCGCATCAGTGGGCAGAGTCACCAAGATTTAGCGTGACCCTTCTGCCCAATTGAAGCACAAAGTCCAAGTCAGATGGTGCTTGAAGTCTGAAGAGACTAAGGCATCACTGAGTTGCTCGTTTCAGATCGCTAAACGGTGGAGTGAAGGCGTTTGTGCAGACCCACATCTTATTCTTTGTGAATATAAATAAAATATTCACAAACATATTTAACTTCAGAATAGATCTGCAATTCAAATGAATACTCCTTTTACATTTAATAAATGTAAATTATTGGTCTTAAATTTACAGGCTCCTACAAATACTTAAGCATGTTAAACAAAATCTATAAGACATTGATCTTTGAAAATAACCACAACCACTTTTAAGTAACAATCTTTGGAGTCAAAGAAAATATACTTAAGAGGAATAATAAAAAATTTTCAATAACAATTTAAACAAAATCTATAAGACATTAATCTTTGAAAATAACCACAACCACTTTTAAGTAACAATCTTTGGAGTCAAAGAACATATACTTAAGAGGAATAATAAAAAACTTTCAATAACAATTTAAAAGGAAGCTGAAACCACAACTAAAAAAAAAAAAAAAATTCTAACAAAATTTAAGTAATATAGTAAGAATACACATTACAAATACAACATTTTTCATGATATCCTATTATTAATATTCAGAAATATTAATTTTAATCAAATTCACATTTATGCATTAATAGGGAGAAATTATATATTAATATGAGAAATTTTAAGGACAAAAGAAACCAATAAAAATGAACTATCTTTCTAGTTTGAAGATAATGTCACAAAAACTATCCTTCTAGTTTGAAGATAATGTCACAAAACCCTTAAAGGATATAATGTTACATATCAATCAAATTAACAGCTTTCATCACTAGTAACAAAGAATCAAATGAAAACCTATACAAATTCATATTCAATAGATTCATATTCAATAGGCTATTTTATAGTTTCACATAACCCATAATGTTTTGGGGTTAGTGGCTCACTCATTCATATGGGTGGGGGTTTTAAGGCTTTCCCCATCTACTAAGGGACAAGCCACTGGTCCATTTTTCCTTATATTATCTTGGGTTTAGCAATAAGGTGCAATCTAACAATGACTTGGGTTAACATATTTCACTAATCATAACAAAATAATATCATTCATTTGAAAAAAATAATAATAAATATTTAAAAATATACAAATGGAAAACTTTTCCAAAGTCATCTATGGCCTATTTAAAACTTTTACTCAAAATAAATCATTACTTATTCAATCTATCACTAAAATATTCACTCCAAACATAGGACTAAAATATTGAGGAGAAAATTTAAGTTAACCTTCTAAAAAAAAATTACAATTCAAATGAATAGTGAGTTTAAAAGAGAAATTATTGTAATTGTCTATTAACATCCAAAACTTACCATATCCAACAAATACTTAAAATATTAAACAAAATCTACAACCCTAGATCCATCTTAACTCTTGATATAGCAAGCTAGCTCCATCAAATCAAGCTATTTGATCCCTATGGGGCTTGAGTTGGATCAAATCAAGCTATTTGATCCCTATGCAGCTTGAGGTGGATCAAATCAAGCCATTTAATCCCTATGGTGCTTGAGGTGGATCAAATCAAGTTATTTGATCCCTATGGTGCTTGAGGTGGATCAAATCAAGGTATTTGATCCCTGTCATGCTTGGTAGATCCTTAGTTAAGATGGATTTAGGTTCCTTTAAATAGCCTATAGTCACATGAATACCATGGGTCAATGTAACCTCTCATACCATGGCTCAATACCATGAAGTCTTTTTATTTTAACATTACCTTTTTATTAATTTTATTTTATATTGACTACAAGTTATTTTTATTTTATGGCTATTTTTTTATTAATTTTATTTTATGTTGACTAGTAAAATTGTTTTCAAAGTAGGGTTATTTTTATTTTATTTTCATTCGCATAAAAAATAATTTATATTAACAAAATAAAAAAATTGTATTCTTTTAGAATATAAAAACTGTACATTTTAAAAATATATTGAAATTAAGTGGGTGAATTGACTGTTATACTTTTAATTTATTTATTTTTAAACTTTAACTCATATATTTTTTGGTTTTTTATTTTTATGTAATTTGACTAAGTCAAAATGGTAAACATGAAAGGAAGAGACAACACAAGACATGACAAGATAGGACGCCCCATTAAAACATCTCTACCATACTAGGTTGATCTCTACCATACTAAGTTGGAGAGGAGAGCACCTCTTGGGGTAGTAATATGAAGACATATTTTGAAAGTATGCCACAAAGATAACCACCTTTAAACTAAAATCAAATTGAAAGAACATACACTATATTAATATAGGAATTTTTTGCATTAACTAAATAAATTTGGTAAATAGGATTTTTCAAAATGATTTATTTACACAAAATTATTATTTCCAAGTTCAAATTATTTTAATCTTTTAATTAGAAAAAATTTACAATTAATTTAAATTTATCATTGAAATATTCATTATAAATATACAACTAAAATATTCACAAATATATTTAACTTCATAATAGAGCTACAATTCAAATGAATACTCCTTTTATATTTAATAAATTGTAAACTATTGGTATTAAATTTACAAGCTCCTACAAATACTTAAACATCTTAAACAAAACCTATATATGAAGACATTGATCTTTGAAAATATAGCATAACCACAACCACCTTTAAGCAACAATCATTGGAGTCAAAGAACATATACTTAAGAGGAATAAGAAAAAAACTTCAATGACAATTTGAAAGGATGCTCAAACCACAACTATAATAAAAAATAATTTCTAACAAAAGTATAGGTAATATGGTTAAAATACACATCACAAATACAACATTTTTCATGAAATCATATCATTAACATTCAAAAATATTAATTTAAATCAAATTCACATTTATAAATTAATAGGGAGAAATTATATATTAATATGAGAAATTTTAAAGACAAATGAAGCCAATAAAAATGAACTATCCTTCTACTTTGAAGATATGTCACAAAAACTATCTTTCTACTTTGAAGATAATGTCACAAAACCCTTAAAGGATATAATGTTACATATCAATCAAATTAACATATTTCATCACTAGTAACAAAGAATCAAATGAAAGGCTATACAAATTCATATTCAAATAGATTTGGAATCAAAGAAAAACCTCTACAAATTCATATTCAATAGGCTATTTTATAAGCGAGAATGGCTTAGGGTTAGTGGCTCCCTCATTTATATGGGTGGGGTTTTTAAGGCTTTTCCCCATCTCATTGTCTTGGGTTTAAGAATAGAGTGCAATATATCAATGAGGTGGGTTAACATATTTCATTAATAGTAACAAAATAATACCATTCATTTGAAAATAATAATAATAAATATTTAAAAATATACAAATGGAAAACTTTTCCAAACTCATTTATCCCTTATTTGAAATTTTTACTCAAAATAAGTCATTATTTATTCAATCTATCACTAAAATATTCACTCTAAATGTAGGACTAAAATATTGATGAACATATTTAAGTTAACCTTCTAAGAAAAACTTTACAATTCAAATGAATAGTGAGTTTAATAGAGAAATTATTGTAATTGTCTATTAAGATCCAAAACTTACCATTTCCAACAAATACTTAACTAGCATTTGCACTTAATGTTGCAAAGGAAACGCCGTAAGGCATAGTGTGTGGAAGAATATTGAAATGTGAATGGGCTTTTTTGAAGGCAAGGGTTGATGATAACGAGTTTGAATTGAGGATGCCATGCCGAAAACCCTATTCGAGGGTTAAAGTGGCTATGAAATGGAATAAAAGTAGTCATAAATATCCATTGAACTTGTTTAGATACCTTAAAGATTGCCTAGTTGAAGGTGAAGTTAAACAAATGAATTCACACGAACAACAATTGGGTATCCATATCGATATACAAAATTTTAAGGAGAGGTATGTTAATCTTTTCAAACAACATTCTAATGTATTTGCCTAGAAATAAGAAGACCTTAAACCATATCACATTGTGATGAACTCAATCCCTGCCAAGATATATTCCTTATGACGCTACAGGTGGTCGATAAGGAGGTGAAAACAAATGCTTGGGCTCATGAAGGAGCTCTGTATTGTCCTCCAACCCAAACTAATCCTATGTCGATTATATTCCATGGCAACATCGTACACAAAAACATCTCTTGTTCATTACTCCTAGTATGGTAATATTGACTAACTCTTCACTCTCCCTGTGTCACAAATCATATAAAAATGGATTTGAGTTAGCTCTGTGGTCCTTGGAGAATAATAATATATCTAAATTACCCTACCTACTCATATATGACTTGGACTTTCCATCTACCTTCTCATACATACATGACCTTCTATCATCACACTCTAGATTCCTAGAGATAAACTCATAACACTCTCTCTCTCTACTTTCCTACATTTTGAAAGTTTATGTCAAAATAAAAATATAATTTACGACAACATAATAGTCTTCTTCACAAAGTACTCTATCACTTTTCCATTTACCTTACCTTCTCATGCATGGGCCTTTGTGTAAAAACACTTTGCATTTCTAGATATAAAAACACATAACACTCTCCTTAGTTGCATAGTTACTTTCCACCATCTAGGATTTTTCATTTCATAAGAAAAATAAGTTTTTTAAACTTGTTTTAATACTAGTTTCAATTTTAAATAGTAATCAAATTCTGAGATATTATTTCAAAATATAATTGTAAGTAAATCATT
>APFE031217095.1:74741-100398 GCA_000404065.3 Pinus taeda | reverse complement strand
ACAAGAGCATAGTTGGCAGCCTTATGTACTTGACTGCAACTAGGCCAGACATTATGCACACTGTGAGTTTAATCTCCAGATTTATGGAAAGACCGAAAGAGACTTATTGGCAGACAGCCAAGAGGATTCTAAGGTATGTGAATGGAACGAAGGGGTTTGGTATTTTATACTCCTCTTCTGAAAGTTTCATGTTGACAGGTTACACGGACAGTGATTGGGTTGGAAGTGTTGATGATAGGAAAAGCACATCAGGATATGTGTTTCATATGGGATCAGGAGCCATCTCATGGGCTTCCAAGAAGCAACCAGTTGTGTCTTTGTCAACAGCAGAGGCAGAGTATGTGGCAGCAACAACAACAGCATGCCAAGCAGTGTGGCTGAGAAGAGTTCTCAGAGATTTGTGTCATGAACAAGAAAATGGCACAACCATTTACTGTGACAATAGGTCAGCAATAGCTTTGTCTAAAAACTCTATTTTTCATAAAAGAACAAAGCACATAGATACCAAATTTCACTTCATACGTGAATTGGTTAACAATGGTGAGATTGTTTTGCAGCATTGCAGAACAGAGGATCAACTAGCTAACATCTTGACAAAACCAACAACAAAGAAAAGTTTTGATTATTTCAGGAAATGCCTGGGTATGCAGCAATTGAAATTAAGGGGAGTGTTGGAACCTAATTCCAACTGCAACACAATAACTGCTAAACAGAAATCTGATTTCCAAAGATATTTCAGATTGTTCGATGCCGCAAAGTCATTTGGATATTTTGCACATTAATGTGCATTAAATTCACAGAATTTAATTCCTCTGCAACCGCCAACTTAATTTCTTGAGAAAGGCATCACCGCTTGCTGTAATTAATACGCATATAAGCGTTAGTAGATATTTTGGTTATTTTATTGGTTAAACTCAGATATTTTTTCCTCTATAAATGTAATGAACAACAGTTCTGTTTTTGAGAGAAGGTTAGAAGAACAATAGTGAGTCTCTTCTGTAAACGCACAGCAGTGCTGAACCTGCAATTTTATGAGATGGTGAAAATTGGTTTCTGGAACTGAAGTGTTCCTTTTTGTAATCCCTCTGTCAAGAGGAAGACGAATTTGTATCAGTTTGTTCACTGTTTATGAATACATGTTTACTGTTTAGCTTGTTTACCGTTGCTGTTACACCAAGCGTCAAAATCACGTTGCTATTACACGGTAAGTCTAAAAGTGACTTGATGTCAATTGTTTTACGTTGTTGTTACACCAAGCGTCAATCGTCTTACATTGTAAGTCAAAAAGTGACTTGACGTCAAAAACACGTTGTCGTTACACCATAAGTCAAAAAGTGACTTGACGTCAAAAATCACGTTGCTGCAACACCAAACTGTGTTTCTGCAACACCATTTCCAATAAGCGATTTTCTGGGTTAAAAACAGATTATAAAAACAGAGTGTTGTTCAGCGTTGCTGCAACACCATTTCCAGAAAATGATTTTTTTTCCAGTTTTCTGTGCAGAAACAGAGTTAAAAACAGAACATTTTTTTTGTCTTCTGTTATGGAATTTAGCAGAAAATTCCAACAGTTAGGTTTGGCGGCTTTGAGGAAGGTAGAGCTGGTGAGATTGAGAGGAAATGGAACGGGCAAAAGGAATACATGGGATCACGTTTATGACAACGATGTTTGCAATGATCTGGGCGATCTTGACACCAAGAAGAGTTAGAAAGGAAACTATTGCGGGGATCGCAGGAATTGCCATATCCTCGCAGGTGTAGAACTGGTTGTCGGCGTTCTAAAACAGTAACTACCTGTTGCCCATCCGTTAGACGATCAAATTAAAATGTAGTTACTATATATAATCTCAATAGAACTTACGCTTTATTTGCAGGTTAGGCTTCCGAGAGCATGAGCCTTAAACAAAGCTTCTATATTCCCTCATGGGAACAATTTCTGCAGGAGTGCCTTTCAGACTTCAGAGCTCATTTCCTCAAAGCTTTCACTAAAGTAGTTATACCCGCCAATAGGGTTGGAATTTGACGGGCAAAATGCCTGTCAAAGGACATTGTAACCGTAAAATGAGTTTAATAATTTTATATTTCCTTTTGACACGATGTGTTTTGAAACTTCAAGAACGTTTTTGTGACGGTTTATTTTCTTTCAAAACCATCATTAATATCTTTATACATAATTACTTATTTTCCAACAGCTGCCCTCTAACGCAGGCATGTTCCAACTCTTCGATGTAATTAATGAGATCCACCGATCTACATTCAATTCCACCATAAATGACATGTTTAACCATTCTTTAGGTTATTGCATGTGCATTTATTAGGGGAGTTATCGGTCATTTAACAGAAAAATTAACTAATAAAAATATTAATATCCGAATCCAGTAGCAATGAAAAATAAATCAAAACGAGGAAACTAAAAAAGATGGGTTAGGTTTATCTTAGAAAATTTTATAGCAGTTAGTTAAATGATAACTTTGGATTGTGTTTAGGATAGCAAATGGTTTATCTTAGAAAGCTTTATAATAGTTTTCTAATGGTTAAATGATATCTTTGGATTATGTTTAGGTTAGGAAATTTTATAAAGAGTGAATTATATTTTTATATAGATTTTTGTGTTTTTTAATGGGTATTTTTATTAGAAATACTTTATAGAGGGTTATTTATTTTTCATTATTAAAAATAAAAAAATAAAAAATAAATCGTACTAGTTACATTTAATTACAAGATGGTGTTTATTCATCACTAATGGCCAGTGCTTTCATCTTTTAACACTGCGATGAAAGCTATTTATTTATTTTTATTTTTTACATTCTTGTTTCTAAATTAAATTTTTAATATATTTTTTTAATTGTTTTACATGAAAAGTAAGTATGGTTTATTATAAAGTAGCTTTGGAGTGCCAACTACTAGGTGAAGTAACATCTTTTTAATTGTGTTAAAATAAAGCAAGTATGGTTTATTATAACTTTGTCATGAAGTGCCAATTATGAGATGATTAACTTCCCCTGTTTTATCATAATGCCGTTATTAAATCCTAATTGAGGTGATAAATTTCACTTTGTTGTAGCCTTTGGTTTTTTTTTATGTTAATTGTTTAATTTAAAATTTAGTAAATATTTCATAATAAATTGTGGGAAAAAAAAAAAATAATAATTTTAGTTTTAATTAATATTACTCTCTCAAGAAATTCTCAATTAAATTCAGCCTCAATTTGATATGAGTTATAATTATGGCCAAGAAAGAATTAACTGAAAGAAAGAAGTTGACTGTTTTATTCAAATGTAAGAGAAGGAAAAATAGTGAAAATGTGTTTGAGGAATAGAATATAAAAAGTATATTGTAGAATTTTATGAGATGTAATTTTACATAAAAATGAGGAGGAAAAAATGATTCCAACCTTCCAAATATGCTAAAAATTTACAATGTAAAATGAGATAGATTTACATAAGCTGCATTTTAGAGGAAGTATCTCAATCCGTGCTCTAAAATGATGAGAAATGAACACATAAAACAAAGAAAGAAAGGGAAGTTAGTTTTAAATGATAAGAAATTAGCACGCAAAACAAAGAAAAAAAGGGAAGTTAGTTTGAGGATGAGACATTAGGAGTGGAGTGGAGGCAAACCCTATAATTTCACATGAAAATTAGAATATGTGCGCCATGAGATGAGTGAAATTATATGAGGGTGACATGATCGCCATGCTTAAGGTAAAGGGTAAGGGTACTTTAAAAGATGATGAAGAAGATATAACAATTATTGACTATAGATTTACTATTACATATATGGGAAAGAGGGCCACAAATTATTAGAGAATCTACAAACTTTTAATGTAGGATGGAAATGGAAAATGTAATTTAATCAACGTTGCCTTATACCAACATTTTTGGGTGGAAATGGAAAATGTGATTTAATCAATTTTGTCTTATACAACATTTTTGGGTTGATTTCACTAAACTAGTTTTTGCTACAAGTTGATGATGTATAAATCATTTGTATTTGCATATCTATGTTAACAATTTCACCACGAGTTATTTGGAAAGCTCTGTAATGGGATAAACCTTATTTTCAAAAGGTTATGTAATAGGATAAAAATTTATTTTCAAAAGGCGTTGCTTTCTTTAGTTGGGTGGAGTCGTCATACTAGCCCTCATGAGGGTTGGGATTTGGAAACTTAGGTAAATAATGATACTTAATTGAGTTTAATTGGAATTAATAATAACAATTGTGTACAAATAATAATATGGATGTGTACAAAATAAAAAATAATATGGTGCATAAATTAAATAAAAAATAAATGATTCTCTAAGAATGTATAAAATACAAAAAATTCACCAAAAGGGCTATATAATTTTTTGTACAAGACTTACAATGAAATACTTTTATTTAATTTTTGACAATTAATTTGATTTCCAATTTAGTTATTAAAAAAATTTGATATTGAAAAAAAATTAAAATAGAAAATATGTAATCATTATTAATTATAAATAAATAATAAGATTCAATAAGTCATTTGTGTGTTATGGTCATTTTGTATTTTTTCTAAAATATATTAATTTGTGTTGTTGAAGGGTAAATTTTAACTCAAAATTTTATTGGTGAATGATTAATTTATTATCAAAACATTATTACTGAAGGGAAAAATTTTAAACATAACATTATTTGTCGGGTAATATGAAGATCCAAAATGTCAAAAAAAAATTATTTGACGGGCAAAGAGAAATCCAAATTCCAACCTTGCCCACCTAATGTCAGTTGTTAAGCTTGAGTTTGGCCGTTTGAAGGAAGTTCGTGGTCTCTATAGTAAGGGAATTTCATTTTTGACTAACATTACAACCAGTTAGCCAAAGAAGTCCTTCCCGGTTAGACAATGAAAGGGATTTTGAATACAGATGATCAAGCTATCCTCAAGTTTCCGCTTCCCACTATTATTAGCAGTTAGTGGATTAATCCCAAATTTGAATTTAATGCATTTTGGGTGCTATTAGTTATGTTTGATAATTACTGAATGAAATCGGTGTCTGTGCAATAGGGGATGACGTTGCATGGATGACAGAGAAAGAGTTTTCCTGCCAGACTCTTTTTGGAGGGAATCTGATGGTCATTAAATGTTTACAAGTATGAAGCAACCAAGATTGTTAATACTAATAACGATACGAACTTCTTTATGTGATTACAGAGTTGTCCACTGTCCGGCCACCTGAACGCACAAATCTATGATTCCCAACAAAGTGCAATCGCAGCTTAACATATCCTTAAAAGCCTAGATGGTGTTGAAATTATAATTCCAACTACTGCGTCATTTATTCCAGAAAACCCGCCAGTCTCCCATCGCACCGCTTTTCACCAAGCGATGGTTTTCCTCAAATGGTAGCGATAACAATCATCGATTGACACATGCCACAACAATTTTGTTAAAACGGTTTTCATCAGAGCTTAAAGTTCGATAGAAATGGGCTTTGCGATATTGTCAACGGTCATCCGATTAATGAGGGGCAGATCAACGGTTGTGTACAGGCCTGCACCATGGAGCAACTTATGACTTGACGTGAAATGAATTTTGTTTGACCGCCAGTAAAACAATAAATAAAATTAACAGAGGTTCGTAAATGTAGGTAAAAGATTTTATTTTATTATGTACGGGAGTATGGCACAATAAAAAGAAAAGTATGGTCATGTTTTTTTTAATTGTTAAAAAGTATGCAATGTAATATGTAATATGTAGAAGCGTGAAAGCATGGGAAATTTTTTCTAAGGAAACAAAATTGAAGCACACAGCAGTGCGCATATGAAAAAATTACACAGCAGTGAAATGTAATTTTCTCTTTGTAATGCACAGCAGTGCAGAGAAGTTTTTTTGGTTGTTCATTTTTGAAATGTAAGAGGAAAACTCGCCGCAGCGAATGTATGAAGAATTTTTTTTTTACAGAAGCGTGAAGTAATGGTTTTGTTTGGTAACGCAATGTAATGTAAGAAATATTTACACACAGCAATGTAATATTGTGAAGACAGAGACAGAGTAATTTGTTCTTTTTGTGGAACTGAACCGTTCCTGGTGTAATCCCTCTGTTGAGACGAAGATCTTTTATTTTGTAACAACTACTGCAGTTTTATTAATGAACACAAAGTTTTATGAGTGTGTGAAAACTCTGTTCTTCTTCAGCAAACAACTTGTTAGCTTCCCTGTGTTAAGATCCTATGACAAAATAGAGCATTGTTCTGTTCTGTTCAAGTTATTATTGTTTTGGAATTAAACAGAAAATTCCCAACATGGTATCAAAGCTTGTCCAGGCTCTTTGAAGGTGTCAAAGAAGCTGAAGGAAGGATTTCTTGCTGCAGCAACTTCTCCAACAGAGTGAAGACTCAGTCAAAAAAAATCCAAGGTATTTATCAAGCTAGTTTTCTATGTTGTTGTTGAAGACAGTCCGTTATTTTAATACACAGTCAAGTATTTTGAAGAGTGCAAGAATGGCTGGAGCCAGCACTAGCATGGGTATCTTTAATACTCAGCTCCCACAGTTTAATGGAAAAAACTATGACTATTGGGCAATAACTATGAAAGCTTTGCTTGCTTCCCAAGACTTATGGGAATTTGTTGAGGATGGTTTTGAAGAACCAGCAGATGAAGATGAGTTTAATAACTTAGCTCAGGCAGAGAAAGATTTGTTGAAGATCTATAAGAAGAAGGATTCTAAAGCCCTCTACTTTTTGTATCAAGCAATGCATGAGAGTGTGTTTCCAAGGATAGCAGCAGCCAAGACATCCAAAGAAGCATGGAAAACTTTCAAGGCAGCCTATCAAGGCATGGAGAAAGTGAAGACAGCAAAACTACAGTTGCTGAGGAGAGATTTTGAGAATCTTTGCATGAAGGAGTCAGATAATATTGACTCATTCTTCACACATGTGATTGGTCTGGTCACACAGATAAGGTTTCATGGAGAGATTCTTGAAGAAAGGGGGATTGTGGAGAAACTGTTGAGGGTCCTACCCTCAAAGTTTGATGTGATTGTCACCACCATAGAAGAGAGAAAGGACCTCACAAACTTTTTAATTGATGAACTACATGCATCACTGATAACACATGAGCAGAGATTGAGTAGAAATGAGAACTCATCTCTAGAGCATGCCTCTAAGACCCAGATGTTCTTTGGAAGAGGAAGAGGTCAATGCAGAGGAAACAAGAGAGGAAGAGGCAGAAGCCAAAATAGAGGTGGAAGAAACAGTCTAGCAAATGCTCAAGGAAGAGGCAGCAATCCAAATCAGAACCAAGGCCAAGGCAGCAGCCAACAAAGTGGACAACATCATGCTCAAGAAAAAAGGTATGATAAATCCAATGTCCAATGTCATTATTGTAAAAAATATGGGCATTATGCAAATGAATATAGGAAGAAACAGCATGATATGAGTAATAGAACTAGTGCAAATTTCACTAGAGAAAATATCAGCGAAAATAATTTGTTTTTATCTTGTAATATGGCTGAAGAAAAGAGTGAAGATGTATGGTTCCTAGACTCCGGTTTCAGTAACCATGTGACAAGAAACATAGCCTTGTTTTCTATGTTAGATCAGAGTGTGAAGTCACAAGTCACACTGGGGACTGACAATAAAGTTTATGTTATGGGAAAAGGAGAAGTAAATGTCTTAACAAAGAAAGGTGAAAAGAAAACCATAGCAAATGTTTATTATGTTCCTGGAATGAAATGTAATCTCTTAAGTATTGGACAACTTCTTCAAAAGGGTTACAATGTTTTCTTTGTGGATGATGTATGCACCATCATGGATAGAGCACCTAGCAAACAATGTATTGCTGAAGTGAAGATGACAAGGAACAGGATGTTCCCTCTCAGGATGAAAGCATATTTGAAAAATAAAGAAGTAATAGCAGTAGTGGCACAAGAGGCTTTCCAAAGCGAACCAAAGGATGAAAATTGGTTGTGGCACTTGAGATTTGGACATCTCAACTTTGGAGGTCTTAACTTGTTGAATAGAAAAGAAATGGTAAGAGGATTGCCACTGATAGAGAAACGAGATAGCCTTTGTGAAGGTTGTGTCTTGGGGAAACAACACAGAGAAAGTTTTCCATCTGGGAAAAGCATAAGGGCAAAAGCACCCTTAGAGATTGTCCACTAAGATTTATGTGGACCGATGCAAACTCCATCACTTGTAGGCAGCCACTACATACTAACATTTATTGATGATTTTACTAGAAAAACTTGGGTTTATTTCCTGAAGAACAAAGTGAAAGGTTTGAAAGATTTTGCAATTTCAAAGCACTTGTAGAAAACCAAAGCGGGCTGCATATCAAAGTTTTAAGAACTAATAGAGGAGGTGAGTATATCTCCAAAGAATTTCTATGTTTTTGTAGAGAAAATGGAATTCATAAGCAGTTTACCACTAGGTACACTACAGTAAAATGGAGTTGCCGAAAGGAGAATAGGACAATCATGGATATGGCAAGGAGCATGTTAAAGGCAAAGAATTTGCCAAATGATTATTGGGCTAAAGCTGTACACTGTGCAACGTACATTTTGAATAGATGCCCTACAAAAGTAGTCATGAATAGAGTGTCGGAAGAAGCATGGAGTGGGACAAAGCAAGGAGTCACCCACATGAAAGTTCTTGGATGTGTGGCTTATGCACACATTCCAGATCAACTAAGGAAGAAGTTGGACAACAAAGGGGAGAAATGTATTTTCGTTGGATACAGTGAGGAATCCAAAGCTTACAGGTTGTATAACCCATCCACCAAGAAGCTTATTGTGAGTAGAGATGTTCAGTTCATTGAGGAGGAAGCTTGGGATGGAAGCATAGAGAAAACAGTGAATGTTAAAAACTCTTTGTCACGTGATGAACATGATGAGGAGATGGCTGAAATACATCCCCAAACAATAGCACCAACACAAGGACAGCAAGGGACACCCTTGAGGAGAAATGAAAGTGCTTCTCCAAGCACATCACAAGGAGGAAATTCAAGTGCTTCTTCAAGCACTTGTACACCAAATGAAAGAGGTAAGAAGTTCAGAAATTTAAGTGATATTTATGAACAAGAGGCAACAAATGAAGGTATGAACTCTTTGTTTTCCTTATATTGTCAGGTTGATGACCCTGTTCATTTCAAAGAAGCAATTAAGGATAGCAAATGGATAGAAGCTATGGATGAGGAGATCAATGCAATAGAAAGAAACAAGACATGGGATTTACTTGAACTACCAAAAGGAAAGAAAGTCATTGGAGTTAAGTGGGTCTACAAGACCAAGAGTAATGCTGAAGGAAAAATAGAAAGACACAAGGCAAGACTGGTTGTCAAAGGATATAAGCAGCAGTATGGGAGAGACTATGAGGAAACTTTTGCACCAGTTGTAAGAATGGAAACAGTGAGAGCAGTGTTGTCCATAACTGCACAAGACAAGTGGAAAGTTTACCAAATGGACGTGAAGTCAACATTTCTAAATGGAGTGTTAATGGAAGAGGTTTACATTAAACAACCTCTAGGTTATGAAAAGAAAGGCAAAGAGAAAAAAGTGTGCAGATTGAAGAAAGCTCTTTATGGGCTAAAGCAAGCACCGAGAGTGTGGTACAATAGGATAGATTCCTATCTACTGGAAAATGGATTTGAAAAATGTGAGGGAGAACACACCCTCTACATCAAAGAAAAGGATGGTAAATTACTAATTGTTGTGTTATATGTTGATGATGTTATTTTCACAGGAAATGATGATTATCTTATTAAAAATTTCAAAGCAGTCATGAAAGAAGAAGTTGAAATGACTGACATGGGTTTTCTGAGATACTTCTTAGGAATAGAAGTAGAACAAAATGAAAATGAGATTTTTATCTCACAGGCGAAATATGTTAATGAAGTTTTGGAAAGATTTAATATGAAGGAGAGAAAAGCAGAAATCACTCCCACAGTGATGGGATTAAAACTCAGCAAAGAGGACCACAACAAGGATTTTGATCCTAGTTTGTACAAGAGCATAGTTGGCCACCTAATGTATTTGACTACAACTAGGTTGGATATAATGTATGCTGTTAGTTTAATTTCCAGATTCATGGAGAGGCCAAAAGAAGCACATTGGCAAGCAGCAAAAAGGATTCTGAGGTATGTTAAAGGTACTAAAAGGTTTGGCATTTTATATATTGTTTAAGAATGTTCAGATTTAATTGGGTACACTGAAAGTGATTGGGATGGAAGTGTAGATGATCGGAAAAGCACATCCGGTTATGTTTTTCACATGGGTTCAGGAGCCATTTCATGGGCTTCTAAAAAACAGCCTATTGTAGCGTTGTCTACAGCAGAGACAGAATATGTGGCAGCTACAATAGCAACATGTCAAGCAGTTTGGATGTGAAGGATGTTAAGGAACTTAGGCTAAGAACAAGTAAAATGAATGGTGATTTTTTGTGACAATAGTTCAGATATTTCAATATCCAAGAATTATGTGTTTCATAAGAGAACAAAACACATTGACCCAAAGTTTCACTACATAAGGGAATTGGTGAACAATGGAGAAATGGTTTTACAACATTGTAGAACTCAAGAGCAGGTTGCAGACATTCTGACCAAGCCATTGGGAGATAAAAGTTTTGAGTTTTTGAGGAAATGTCTGGGTATGACTGATAAACCAGCAGTTGAAATTAAAGGGGAGTGTTGAAATTATACTTCCAACTACTGCGTCATTCATTCCAGAAAACCCGCCAGTCTCCCATCGCACCGCTTTTCACCAAGCGGTGGTTTTACTCAAATGGCAGCGATAACAATCATCGATTGACACATGCCACAATAGTTTTGTTAAAACGGTTTTCATCGAAGCATAAAGTTCGACAGAAATGGGCCTTGCGATATTGTCAACAGTCGTCCGATTAATGAGGGGCAGATCAATGGTTGTGTACAGGCCTGCACCATAGAGCAACTTATGACTTAACGTGAAATGAATTTTATTTGACTGCCAGTAAAACAATAAATAAAATTAACTGAGGTTCATAAATGTAGGTAAAATATTTTAGTTTATTATGTACAGGAGTATGGCACGATTAAAAGAAAAGTATGGTCATGTTTTTTTTGTTGTTAAAAAATATGCAATGTAATATGTAATATGTAATATGTAGAAGTGTGAAAGCGTGGGGGATTTTTTTTAAGGAAACGAAATTGAAGCACGCAGAAGCGTGCATATGAAAAAATTACATAACAGTGAAATGTAATTTTCTCTTTGTAATGCACAGCAGTGCAGAGAAGTTTTTTTGGTTGTTCATTTTTGAAATGTAAGGAGAAAACTTGCTGTAGTGAATGTATGAAGAATTTTTTTTTTACAGCAGCGTGAAGTAATGGTTTTGTTTGGTAATGCAATGTAATGTAAGAAATATTTACACACAGCAGTGTAATATTGTGAAGACAGAGACAAAGTAATTTGTTCTTTTTGTGGAACTGAACCGTTCCTGGTGTAATCCCTCTGTTGAGAGGAAGATCTTTTATTTTGTAATAGCTACTGTAGTTTTATTAATGAACACAAAGTTTTATGAGTGTGTGAAAACTCTGTTCCTCTTCAGCAAACAACTTGTTAGCTTCCCTGTGTTAAGATCTTGTGACAAAACAGAGCATTGTTTTGTTCCTACTGAATATCAACTGTCTATTGTTCCTTCTGAATAACTCAGAGGATTAGGAGGGTTGAATTGATCTGGGTGCTTCCTCAACAAAAGTCTTCAGATAATGACTATTTTTAAACAAAATACAAGAGTGCCTTAATATGACAGCGGATATTAAGAGACGCCACAAATGATCAAAGAGCCTCTATTTTTCTTCTTGAAGGATTGAAATTATAATGCTCAAGAACTAATCAAAGAGGGTGAAATACTTCAAAATGTCCTCACCCTAGTTGCATAAGTAATTCACCAAACACTTGAGTTATAAGGCACCCTTCATGCCTCTAGTAAGAGTATTCATTGGCTCTCTTCGTTGTTGAACCAATGTACAATAACTTAATTGTATCTAAAAATATGTGTGAGCTCAAAAATGTGACATAGCATTGATGATTTTCAAAATGCCTGTATGCAAACCACAATAGTGGCAGAGGAGGCCAAATATCCAATTTGCATTGGGTACAGATGTCATAATGTGTATCCCCATTAATAAATCATGGACATTATTCACCGTTCAACACATATCCAGAACAAAGTGAGTAATTTGTTGTGTGGAACAGTTCTGTAAGGTATCTCGTTGAAAGGATCTAGATAGCACCATTTGGAAGAGGGCATTTTTGGACAGATTGGCAGGTAGCTTGTATGTTTGATCTTTCAATCATCCTGCACCCCACAGATTGTGTTGGTGAGCTAACCTAATCAACTTCATTGTTGCCTAGATTCTTCAAAAGCTAAAAGACTTGTCTTTCCCACATGGCCACTCTGTTCTTGTGGTATTCTTGACATTTTATATACAGAGAAGCAGACATGCATTGCTAAATTATATGTTTAAAGTGCCAACTATGAGTGCTTATGTGAGAGGTTTTGTTGTTTGTTATTTCTTGTTTTCACCAACTTTTATGTTTTCCATTATTACCGTTTTGGCAACTTTTATGTTATCGAGGTTCTACCACAACCTAGAGAGTTAGGACACTGAATTGAAAGGGATCCTTACTTATGGTTAAGAGTTAATTAATATTTAGTGTTAGGTGATATAATGGAAAATATAGTGTGGCTATTGCCACTTCAGAGACCAGGCTAAAATAGAACTGAAATTTCTGTACAAAGTCTACAACTAGAGATAGAGCAACATCTCTTGTACAAAAGGGAACTCCTTGCTTGCTTTCTCTTCATAGGGCAACTAAGCACAGAACTTTGAACTCCAAATAAACAATATCTAAAATTCTTCAATTTCAAATCCTATACCATTATTCTATTTTCAGTTTGGTCAATTTTCGAGGTAGCTGGTTCCAGAATTGATCCTATTTCACTTTTTTCCTTAATTTGCATCTAGAACTGGTCCTTATCTAGCATGGTCTAATTGATATGATTTGGTATTGAGTTCTTATCATAATTTCTATTCATAGTGCAATTAAGCATGAGATTTTGCACTTGATATGATTTGGTACTGAGTTCTTATCATACTTTCTGTTCATAGTGCAATTAAGCACATGATTTTGCACTCCCAATAAACAATAGTTCAAAGTTTTTAGATTCTAGTTGTGTTCTATCATTTTATTTTCACATGGCCAATTTTCAAGCTAATTTGTTACAGAATTGCCCACATTTCACTTTCTTTTTTAATCTACATTTGGATGTGGTCCTTATTTAACATGGTCTAATTGATATGATTTGTTGAGTTCTTATCGTACTTCAATCTAATGGTCAATTTGAATTTATGAACAAGTAATGTATGAACTGAATTTGTCTGGTTATCAAGTTGATATTTTCTGTGTTGCTTGAAGAATTGTTTTTCTTTTCCTGAGCGTTTGAACTACCAAAACTGAAGCCCTGGGATTCTTGGATCTTGGGGATGTAAAGCCCAGAGTGGATATATGGATTAATGTATGAGCAATTTATTCATTTGAAATTTCTTCCCTTGTCCTTTTGGACTCTTTCTGACCAGACTTCTTCCCACTTTTATGACCCTATAATCTCACTAAAGGAGGTGTTGTGGGGTGTTCTGTTTCTTAGATTTTATAATGCCCTGTCCCTGAAGAGACAAATTGGTCCCATGACAAACGAGGGAGTTTTTTTTGTAGCTCATGACAAATGATAAAATTAACTAGGCAGTGATGTGCTACAGCATCCAATTTCCCCTTTTGAATTCTAACACACATTTATTACCGAGAATGCAGTAGGAAATGGGGGATACTTATCCTTTGTTGTGGTTTTTGATGGCTCATGTTTCAAATTTTAAGTAGAATTCGAAAATAGTAAGCATATACAATGTGTAGCCTTCCCTCACAGGTTCAATATTTAATGAAATGATATGCTATATCTCCCCATTCATATGGAAGAGACTCCCTTTTCACTCCATTTATGTTTTCTTCATAATTATCAAGTTATCATAGGATCTGAAAAAGTTGGCCTTGTCTTTGAGGTTGAGTACTCTATCATCCTTATCCCAAGGCTGAGCCCTAGGACTTCTAGTAACTTCACTGAGCAATTGTTCATTTACAAAGATCGTGAATCCCTTGAAAGTCATGTAGAATTCATTGTTTTTAGATTCTTTCTCTTGGGGATGTTAAGAATTCTGGGCAAACTCCAGTGCTACTGCATCATCGTATCCTTCTAACTTATCAAAGAAATCAAGCCAACCTATCCTTCCTAAAAGCATCCACAACTTCAGCATTTAAGAGAAGCTTATAGAGGGAAATAGCTCTCATAGTGGATCAATGTTTCAACCTAACTACTATCCATGGGATTCCTAGATATTACCAAATCTGCCCTCATAAAAATACTTTTTTAAACATGATCGTAATTTTTATAAAATATTGGCATATAACAATGCAATTTTTTTTATAAAACTTTTGCATATAACAAAACAAAAAATATTAATGATCAGTTACATCAATTTTTAGCTTAAGAGGAGAGATAAATTTGAAATTTCACGGCTACTTATCAGAAATGTAGTAGGAAAATAATTATTTGTGAACGTTGTATCAATTGTGGCATAATTTTAAATGGAGCTCCAGCGAACTATAGAAGTTGGGAAAATCCTAGTAGATTCGGGCAGGTATGCAAAACTGACGAAGTACTACAAACCTTCCACAAATGTTGAATAATGAAGCTCATCTCATGGAACTTAAGAGGGCTAAATGGCCCAGGAAAACTCAGAATCCTAAAAAACATGATAAAGATGGAAAAGCCTCAAATTTGTTTCCTGCAAGAAACTAAATGTAACAGTAGTACTTTAGAAAGCGTCCTTTCTAAAGCCTGGACAGGTTGTCAAATAGTAGCGGTGGATGCCTCAGGAGCCTCGGGAGGGCTAGCCATTGCTTGGGACTCGAAAGTGCTATCCCTCTCAGACTTTCATGCCTCTCACCACTTCATACAAGCCAACTTTCATCTTCTAAGTACCAATATGCATGGGCTCCTCTCTAATGTCTATTTCCCATAGGACGCAAGGAAAAAGGCAGATCTACTCAATAAAATAGAAGCCTTGAATAACCATAGAACACACCCTCTATGGATCATTGGAGGAGACTTCAACATGATCACCAAGCTCGAGGAAAAGCTGGGTGGAAGAAACAGGTTGGAACAGGAAACTAATTATTTCAAAGACTTCATCCACAATGCCTCTCTCATTGACCTGCAAATTTGCAATGGCAAGTATACCTGGAGTAACAGAAGAGCGGGAAAACACCAAATAGCCTCTAAACTTAACAGATTCCTCATATCATACAACTCGATCCAGATAGGAGGGGATATCACAGCGGCAATCCTTCCCCATTCAGGCTCAGATCACTAGCCAATCTCCCTGTAGTGGCAACGACCGGGAAATGTCACAGGGCGACCTTTTCACTTTGAAGGATTCTGGTTCACCCACCCGGACTTCAAGGACTTCATCAAATCCACATGGAAAGCCTTTATACCGCCAGAAGGATCCAAAATGTTTCAATTCCAACAGAAATTAAAAAATCTCAAGTATCACTTAAAGCGTTGGAATGTGGAGACCTTTGGAAATATCTTCAAAGAGCAACAGAACTTAATGAGAAACTTGGCAAATCTTCATCAAAAAATAATCACAGAAGGTCACACTGAAGCGACTCTGGAGGAAGAGAAAATCATCCACAAACAGCTGGAAGAAAGAAGGAAGCAGGAAGAGATACTATGGAAGCAGAAATCTAGAATAAGATGGCTAAAAGAGGGAGAGTAGAACACCAAGTTATTTCACAGAATAACAGTGCAACAAAGAATGCACAACAATATTCCTTTCCTCCAGAAGCAAGATGGGGCACGAATAGAACAGCATGAGGAAATTGAGAAAGAATTTCTAACAGAGTTCAAGGAGGTTCACCAAGGGCCGAACACGGACAGGGGACCAGCCATAGATAGAATCATCCAAAATGTGCCAAAACTTATAATTGAGGAACACAACGAACTACTTCTAAGACCTATTCTAACTCAGGAGGTGGATACTACCATGTCTCAACTCAAAGAAGGCAAAGCTCCAGGACCAGATGGCTTCACCACAACATTTTTTCATTCTTTCTGGGACATGATCAAAATTGAAGTCTAGGAGGTAGTGGAGGAATCAAGAGCTCTTCACTGGCTACTACTGTCTCTCAATTCCACCTTCATAGCTCTTATCCCAAAAGAGGAGGAGTCCACTGCACCTGATAAGTTTAGACCGATTGCTTTATGCAATGTCATTTACAAGGTGATTTCCAAGGTAATAGCCAACAGGCTGAAACCTCTTCTACCTCTGCTTATCTCTCCTGAACAGTCGGGGTATGTTGAAGGTAGACAGATCTTGGATGGCATAATCCTCACACACGAGATCATTCACTCTCTCAAGCAAACTAGGCAACCAGGTATGATTCTAAAGTTGGATCTCTCTAAGGCTTTTGATAAGCTCAGCTGGTCCTATATACAAAAAATGCTTAATGCTTTCGGTTTTTCTCACATGTGGATCTGATGGATTATGAGTCTTTTAACTTCCTCCTTTTTCTCTATTCTTGTCAATCGCTACCCGTCACAGCCCTTCAGGCCCTCACGGTGAATGAGGCAGGGCGATCCCCTCTCCCCCTTCCTCTTCATCCTGATGGTTGAACGCCTGGGTCGTCACATCAAGCACTCCCATCTCTCTCATCAGCTCAAAGGCCTTTCCATTCACAACTCCCCTGCAATAACTCACCAGCAGTTTGTCGATGACAACATGCTCTTCGTTTATCCCTCTGTACAGGAAGCCTCCCAATTCAGATCCCTGCTCAATGACTTCTCTAAGGCCTCAGGCACTAGTATCAACAAGTCTAAATCGCAAATCTTCTTCTTCCATACCCAGCCAGTTGTCAAGCTTGTTGTTGCCAGAATCTTGGGTTTCCCCATTGCTACCCTTCCTTCCAATTACCTTGGCGCGCCCCTTATAGCTTCAGCCATTAAGCACTCTGCCTGGCACAGGCTCCTTGAAAATCTTGAAACACGTCTTAACCTATGGACATATAGATCCCTGAACATGGACAGTCGTGTGGTGCTCATAAAAGCAGTACTACAAGCAATGCCGCTTTACCTATTCTCAATCTTGGCAGCCCCCAAATGGGTCTTAAAATGGCTAAGAGACTTACAGAGAGGTTTCCTCTGTGGGAACTCAACTACAAACCGTAAATGGGCACTGGTAAAATGGACCATTGTTTGTACTACCAAGGAAAAGGAGGTATTGGACTGAGAGACCCCAATCACAGTAATGCAATCATGAGTGCCAAAATATGGTGGCAATGGCTCTCTTCACCTGAAAAACCTTGGGCTGCCATCTGGAATGCAAAGTATGCCAACCATAGGCCACAAGAGGAACTCATTAGATACACTGCCAGTTTCCATGGTTCTCTGATATGGAACGTAGCCAGACAACACTTCCAGTTGATTCAGCAGCATAGTTTTTGGGAAGTTCGAAATGGTCGAATTGCAAGATTCTGGACGGACGCCTGGAACCAACTGCCAAAGCTTAATGGACTCCTACATATTCCTCTCAAATTCATCAAAGAGGCCCAACAACAGAATAATATATGGGAGTATTGGGATCGGGAAAAAGAGAAAGGATTCCCAAAGTGGAAACATGGTATCCAGCTTACCAGAAACGAGGCATATCCATTCACAGAAGAATTGGAAAAGGAGCTAAGCAAAAGAAGCATCAGATACTCAGAGGACAGAGACATTCTACGATGGGGCTATCATCCTAAAGGGGCTTTCACCACTTCAGAGGCCTATAAAATCATAAGCACAGACCCAAACCCCCCAGACCCAATATGGTCCAAAATCTAGGGGTTTGACTCATGGCCCAAAGTCTCTCTTTTTTTATGGCTGGTTGGACACAAAAAAATTTTAACTTGGGAGAAACTCCGAAGGAGAAACTATCATGGCCCCTCCATATGTGTTAACTGCAAATCTCAAGAGGAAACCACTCAACACCTTTTGGATGCTTACCCCTTGGCCAACCAAATATGGGAGAAGGAAAGTTTCAGAAGTCAAAGAAAATGCAGGCTTCCAAATGATATAACAAATACACTAAGACACTGGCCAATGAATCCGTACAAATGTGAACTTCTCAATCACTTATGGCGCATTCTTCCATGGCTGCTTCTATGGAACATATGGAAAGAACGAAACAAAAGGATATTCAAAGATTAGTACTCCTCGGTTGACATTATCTGGCGCAAGGTCTGTGGGAATCTAGAAGAAACCTTGAAGCTTAAATCCTGGAACAAGGAAGACCTTCCAACTCAAGACAACGAGAAAGCCATCTGGGAAAATTGGAACTTACAACTTCCCAAGTAGCTCCACAAAAAAATACAGCACAATGGTTGTAGAACCAAGAGGGTCTCCTGGACTGCCCCACCTGAGCATTCCTTCAAACTCAATTTTGATGGTGCTTCGAAAGGCAATCCTGGGACAGCTGGATATGGTGGAATATTCAGAAACCATGAGGGCAAGCTTCTTCAAATTTACTATGGAAATATCGGATGGGACACAAACAACTTGGCTGAGTTGGAAGGTCTTTGGCAGGGTCTCATTCTTTCTCGGCATAACAACTTTAGCCCCCTGGAGGTAGAAGGAGACTCCCAAATCCTAATTAACATGGCTAAGCATCTCCTAAACGGCTCTCATGCAAAGAAAATTTCCACAAGCTGGAGGCTTGAAGAGAGATTGGAAGCATTGGAGCAAGAACTATTAAATAACAGAGCCATCACCTTCAATCACATAAGAAGAGAAGGCAACAAAGTAGCAGACTTTATGACCAACATTGGTGTGGAAAGTGAGTTTACCCTACAAGCAGGAACTCTAGACATACTAAAGAACCATGCACAAGCTCAGGAATGAAATCACCTGGTCCAAAATGACGCTACCACCCTGGATGCGGGTGCCAACCAGCCTGATTAAGTTGATGGGACGGGGGTATCAAGGCAGCCACATGCCAACCATGCGCAGAGGCGACCTGGAAGGCGGTGGCGAAGGAAACCCCCGGAAGGTGAAGTTAAAGGCTATGGGATGGCGGTTTGGGCGCATTAACACTCTAACTTCCTCCAACTGCGTTGCAGAGTTTGGCTCTGATACACAGTTGAATGCCTCTTTAATGGCGAGCGACCTTCAAGGGAGAGCATGGAGTCCTATAAACAGAGGCAGCCCTGGCATCACCATCTTCACTTGGGCAGGGTCTAGGGTTCCCGTTCCATCGCTGGTGTTGGAAAATTCAGGACCAGGTCTAATTTATTCCTTCCCAGGTTTGTTGGTTCAGGTTGCTTATGCCCCTGTGGGTCTTTTGCAATTCAATTTGGCTAAGGACTGCCCTGTCAATATGGTTAGGAACCGTCAGAGGATGTTGAACCGTCCTGGCTCTAGTCGTGGAGGGTCTTCGCGGCCCTCAGCTGAAGCGGAAACCCATCCTCCCTGTCATTGCCCTCATTGCCACTGTCACTGCCATTGCCCGCGTCTTGGAGGTGCTAGTTCTCTTAGGCACAGCCAATTCATGGAGGTTAGCTCACCTGGGTCTTCATCTGCTCCTTACTTCGGCTCTGCAATTTTCTCCTTCGATAGCCCCCTGAACCGTCCACGAATTAACGCCCACGTCTATGTTATTTTTACTGACGAGGCCCTGGATGAGGGCGGCTCCAGTGCTCTGCCAGATTTCGAGGCCCCAGGTGACACAGCCAAAGCAACTGACCTACCCAAGGCAGACAAAGGGAAGGGTGTGGAAATGCTAGACCCACAGCTGGAAAGGAGCCAGAAGCAGCCTGAAGCGGCCGAGGTGAAAGAGGGCAAGGCGCAGGAAGAGGAGGAATATGGACCGTGCCCAATTGTGGAGGAGGTTCCGGAGGATTAGTCCGCTACGATGTCTCAGGTTCTGAAGCTCAGGTGGGGTTATGGTTCTCTCCTTTCTTTTGGTCATGTCCATCTGTCCATTGGTCTCTGGCTCGTCTCCGTGTCAACTAGCTTTTATGTCAATGTGTCTTAGGAGAAATCTGCCATCGCTGAGGCATCGGGTCGATTACTTTCTGGTTTGGTCTTCTGTTTTGTGGACGGTTAATATTGTGAAAGGGTGTCAATTCTGTCCTCCCCTGCGTGGGAATGATTTTTGGTCTCAAACGCCCTGTGAGGGCATGAAACAGTTAGCCCTCTTTTTGGCTACATTTGGTTGATCCAGCTTGCCATTTTTCAGGCAGATGGATCTCTCAGAGAGCTCGCATGTAAATGTACTCTGGGTTTCATGTATATAACAGAATAGTTTAATTCAGAAAAAAAAAAAAAAAAATAATAAAAATAAATTAAAAATTAAAATAATAATAATAATAAATAAATAAATAAAATAAATAAAAAATTAAAAAAAAAAAAAATAATATAATATTAATAATAATAATTATATTTAATAATATAATAATAATAATAATAATTAAAAATAATAAATAATAAAAATAATAAATAAAAAAATAAAAAATTGTAGCATAATTTTGTTTTACAAAAGCTATATCGATTGCATATAAGGTTTGTCGTGTTGGTTCAGGTTTTTGGACAAGGCAGCTATCCTTGACAACAACACTGGATTGAAGGATCTCAACTGCAGAAGTCAATGTAAACTTTGCACAGTCACACAAGTAGAGGAAACAAAATCAGTGTTGAGACTGTTACCCATTTTCACGAGTATAATTATGACATACTGTTGCCTCACACAACTCCACACTTTCTCTGTTGAGCAGGCAAGTACCATGGACAAGAAACTCAAGGGTTTTGAGATTCTAGCGACCTCCCTTTTTGCAATTTCACTCATTATCTTGAACTCACTGAAGGTATACTGGATATTTTTGGGGCACTATAACTACTCTGTTGTTAGTGGGTGCTAAAAAGTTGGGTATACCTCTCTAAGACCTGGACATACAAATGTTCTTATAACTCGGTTCCTTATTTTTGGTTAGTCTTATAAAAGCCCTTTGGTTTAATAAAGGAGTTGCTCATGTAAGATGTTTGGTTCGTGAAAAAAATAGGTAGTTCAATGTTCAAAGTACCAGGTTCACACTTCATAGCATAGAGCTTCACCGGAACTACAACCAGCATGCTCTTGCTATCAGCTTGGACCATGGTGAGAACTGTAGAGACTCTCTATCTTGAGAAATTGTCTCTTTCACAGCCTCTGAAATGGGTCTTGAAATAGGTACTATAACCCTTGTTGCTTACTCTGTTGTTAGTGGTGCTACCATTAGTTTAATTGGTGCATCACAACAAGCACAATAAGCATGAACCTGCAAGTATAAAAGCTAGCTAGCTAGTATTTTTTTTTGCTTGCTATGCTACTTGTACCAGATACAGCTTGAAAAAACAACACCATAGGGCAAGGACTAGCTTCTGTGCAACCCCTCTTGTTGAATAATTACATGTATACTACCCTAAATACCCTTCGTATCTCACCCATACCTTAGTTATAACGATAGTGACATCTACTGTTCTCTCTTTAATACATAGTTGTTGTATCTCTTTAACTTGTGCCACGAACCTAGCAGGATGCGTACTACCTCCATACCAACTGTTTTGTCATTTATTTCCACCGACCTATACACTGTACACCTATCTTATGGGCACACAATCCAAGTGTTTAATTGGTCGAGAAGCCTCTCATCACCCAGATGCACTATGCTCGATCTACGGTTCAGATTGTCCTGAACAAACCCTACCCTTGTTTTCCTATCTTCTATGTTGAGGTTGTCATTCTTGCTGCAATCTACAGCGCGGAAGTGGAGAGGAGGGTTCAACTTTTGTCACGATGCTGGATCCGTGTGTACAGCAACCTGATCTCCGTCTATCCTTGGTGTATAACAGAGTACAGATAATCCCTGCAATGGCTCTGCTAGGCTACCACCCCAGGCGAAGTAGGTAATACATTTACTCTATGTTTGTTTATTCATTATATCCATGAACTCTAATGTTTTCATCCCTGCAATGTTTAACATCCACTTCTGGCTAATTATTTATTTCTCCTTCTATTGACAGAGGAATACACAGACTTCCTCGCTATTCTGTCTCTCCTTGGTTAGGCACTTTCCTAGACTCTGGTGAGTACTACCTGGGTAGATATGAAAATCCATTTCTGGCATATAATTGTTTTAATTACCGTCCTGACCCTTTTCTCTTTGATTCATCATGAAGGATTTATGGGCGGCACTATGTTCACATGGATTTTACAGATAACCCCTTTTGCTCACAATTTCTCCCTTAGGACAGGGTTTGTATTTCTTCATCGTTAGTCAATTTCATTTTTCAATCATATTACTAACGCAGGTGTTTACTTTTATCTCAGGTATGCCCAGTTTGACTAGTCTAACACACAAATGTGCAAAAATTAAGCATCTATCTCATGGTTGACTACTGGACAGGTTGGTGACCTCGTTGAACTGGGTTCTGTTGCTTGTGTTCTTATTCCCATCGCTTGCACACCAAGAAAGAGACTCAACATCATGACATGGATAGAGTTTGACTCTCATAAGCAAATCCAACTCCTGTTTAAAGCTTCTAATATCCCCTAAACTAAAAGAAGAGGGGTCTTAAATAATAACTTTACAATGATGCTTCGGCAGAAAGGCAATAACGATCAACTGTGTTAGATGCCATAGAGATTTGTAGTTGTTCTGAACAATCCACGTCTCACCCATAAGAGGACCTTTCCATGAAAGTAGGGTAGGGCTGAAGAAATCAAAATAAGCCTGATACCATGTCCAAACTAAATATTTTTGTAGATTCCATTTCATCCTTGTGACACAAAGCACAAGCAAAAGCCATCCCTAATCTCTTGACAACTGACCCTTGTAGGAGTAGAATCTATCTCCAAACTTTGTGCTTATAAGAATGTTATTTTCAGGTGGACTGGTACCTTGTCAACCAACAGGCCATAGGATCCTTGGCCATCCATTGTTTGTCCAAGTGAGTGGTAATGTCGGTGGGGTGTCTAGGCATACCACAAAGATGAAAGATCCTTAGTCACGCAGATGTAGAAGGGCTACCCAATCCTCCATCCCCAGTCTCTCTAGAATAGACCTGACATATGTATTAGTTAACTGCATTTTACTCTTTACAAATCAGGAGGCATAGATGGTGTTTATTTCATCATGTCATGGTCTTTGGTTTGTATTAATACCTTCTTTTCCAACCAATCTCTTATTCAAAATCCATATTTGCAGATCTCAAGATTGGGTTGGGAGAAAATTCTATTCTTGATGAGATTCACCTTGATGCTCGGGACATGATGGCTACTTGTATAGATTTAAAAAATGTCTCCTTACATCTACACAATCGTTCTGTTCGATATCTACACCAGGTTTGTTTTGGATCTTCCATTGATCTTTGATATGAATGATAACTATCAGCACTTCTTTTGTCCCATCAAAACAGATAAATATGTCTTCAATTCAGTCATTTAAGTTTTGGTGCATGTTAACCATTTTCATTATTTTTTCTTTCTCTGGCTCCTTTTAAAGGTTTTGCTTCTGTTTTAAATAAGACATGCTAATTGTTATCATATTAATTGCAGTCTTCTTATATTTTGTACTTGAGTTAATATATTGTCTTGTCAAAGCTTCATCAGGATCTTGTGGTAGGTAAGCTAGTCAAGTGTCAGCACTCCATGTGAATGAATTCTATTTATTGACACTACTTGTGAATTTGTAAGACATAAACCTTTATTGCTTAATTTAGCCAATATTGTAGCTATTTTTTGTTGTATAATGCTACTATTTCCTTCTTCTTTTTTACGACTAGTGTGATTATATATGTTAATATTGTTATGACATCTAGATTTTTTTGTCTCTGCAATTTGCATGTAGAGATAGAGAATAATATTTACCAATTCTGTTGTACGTGTATAATGTTTACTAGTAGTTTTATTGTGTAGTCAGTTAGAGTGATATAACATAAATTAGAAAGGAAAAGCATTCTTCTTTTGATGAAGAAAGTTAGCAACTTAGCAGTAAGTTGTGATTTGCCAGAAGTCTTAGGGGGCATGCCTTTGGGACCAAAAATAGATGCCATCTCCCAAGGCATAGATATCTTACACACACAATGTGTTGTTACATCTATGGTTGTGCATTACAAATTCAATGAGGGGATGCCAATACTGGATTAACTAGCATCTACAAGACCAACTAGTCTATGAAAGTTCAAATGTGGACAATCCTAGCATCCTTGAAACTAGTTGTTAACTAAGAATATTACGTGGATGTATATTTTCTCTCAATTTCAAGAATATGTTTATCTGTATAGGGAACTACATAGGGTAGTTGTTAACCTCTATGTGGATAAGCAATGTTATCTTCTTATCCTCGTCTTGTGAGCCACATTCAAAATGGAATCACATTGTACAAGTTGTCATGTGAAGTTGCTAATTGAAGACTTCTGCTTGGAACAACATCCCACCTTCTTCTACAAAGATAATTGATCTTTTGGCCATTTTTTGGAAACGCATAACTTGAAAGTTGGTATCAAAGCGTAATATGCCTTCAGTGGTCACTCCTGATAGTAATCTTACTAGGGATATTTCTACCTTCCCTTTGGAAATAAGGCCTTTTGTATGCATCGTTTATGTAAAGAATGTTTGTTTTCTATTGCCCAAATACAAACTGTGTTTATAAAAACTTAAAATGTATAAATTCTCCGTTTTAACTTTGTTCCACTATATATTGGATTTTTAGGAATTATGATCATTTTGTCCCATGTTTTAGATGAAAGGGAAAGAAAATACTGCTGAGTGCAAGTTTGATGGCAATCGCATGCAAGTGCACAAAGATAATTCTTGCATCCAGTTCTGGTCAAGGTAAACTACTTCCTGCCCATGCATTTTGTTGTGTACGCCGATCTTCAAGAACATATGTGATGCAACAAAATATATGGATACATGCTATGACAGGATTAAGTCTGGCAGATGAACATTGTGTCATAACTATATATTCCTGATTGCAGAGGATAGGAAGTGCAAATTTATTTGATAGCAGAGGAATGTGATAATAAATTCCAAAGGATATGATTTTAGAACGCATAATTGACTTGTCTTAGACATCATTATATGATTTTGACAAATTTATAGCATGGTATTGGCATAAATTTTATACATGCAATCTTTGCCTTGATATTTTGAAGTAATTTGCCATATATTGTTTGCAAACAAATTAGCATGTTATGTTTCAAAGCTAGAATATCAGTTTTAAATAGTCCTCAAATTTAGGTGTAACAACTTTTTTATGGAAGTGGGGAGTTGTTAAAAAATTTCATCTTTGCCTTCACTTTTGTTTGTTTGTCACAATACCCAATGAAAGAATATTTGTAAACAAGATTCTTAAGCTATGGAAGCATTGAATTATTTATAAATGGTGCTTCTCAAGAACTCTCTTATGAATGGGCCACAACAGGGAACTGTATCCCAAACATGCTGGAAATTTATGAAATTAGTAGGATACTTGAAATTTCAAATGAAATTAAGATTGGAATTATATTTTAATAAATCAAGATAGAAAAG
>APFE031217095.1:54050-73857 GCA_000404065.3 Pinus taeda | reverse complement strand
TTGCACACCAAGAGAGAGACTCAACATCATGGCATGGACAGAGTGACTCTCATAAGCAGAGCCAACTCCTATTTAAAGCTTCTAAAATCCCCTAGGCTAAAAGAAGAGGGGTCCTAAATAATAACTTTACAATGATGCTTCGGCAAAAAGGCAATAACAATCAACTATGTTAGATTCCATAGAGACTTGCAGCTATTTTGAATAATCCAAGTCTCACCGATAAGAGGACCTTTCCATGAAAGCAGTGTAGGGTTGTAGAAATCAAAATCAACCTGATACCACGTCCAAAATAAATATTTTTGCAGCTTCCATTTCATCCTTGTGACACAAAGCACAAGCAAAATCCATCCCCAATCTCTTGACAACCGATCCTTGTAGTAGTACAATCTATCTCCAAACTTTATGCTTATAAGAATGTTATTTTCAGGTGGACTGGTACCTTGTCAACCAGCAGGCCATAGGATCCTTGGCAATCCATTGTTTTTCCAAGTGAGGGGCAATGTCAGTGGGGTGTCTAGGCATACCACAAAGATGAAAGATCCTTAGTAACACAGATGTAGAAGGGCTACCCAATCCTCCATCCCCAGTCTCCCTAGAACAGACCTGGCTTATGTAACAGTGAACTGCATTTTACTCTTGTATTAATATCTTCTTTTCCAACCAATCTCTTATTCAAAGTACATATTTGCAGATCATAGGATTGGGTTGGGAGAAAATTCTATTCTTGATGAGATTCACCCTGATGCTCAGGACATGATGGTTGCTTGTGTAGATTTAAAAATGTCCGCTTACATCTACACAGTTGTTATGTTCGATATATGCGCGAGGTCTGTTTTGTATCTTCCATTGATCTTTCATATGAATGATACCTATCAGCACTTCTTTTGACCCATCAAAACCGATAAATATGTCTTTCACTCAGCCATTTAAGTTTTGGTGGATGTTAACCATTTTCATTGTTTTTGCTTTCTCTGACTCCATTTGAAGGTTTTGCTTCTGTTTTAAACAAGACATGTTGTTCGTTATCATATTAATTGCAATCTTATTATATTTTGTGCTTGAGTTAATATATTGTCTTGTCAAAGCTTCATCAGGATCTTATGGTAGGCAAGCTGGTCAAGTGTCAGCGCTCCAAGCGAATGAATTCTATTGACACTAGGGAATTTGTAAGACATAAACCTTTATTTCTTAATTTAGCCAATATTGTAGCTATTTTTTGTTGTATAATGCTATTATTTCCTATTTTTGGTTTAGGACTAGTGTTATTATATGTGTTAACACTGTTATGACATCTGGATTGTTTTGTCTCTGCAATTTGCATGTAAAGATACAAAATAATATTTACCAATTCTATTGTATGAGTATAATGTTTACTAGTAGTTTTATTGTGTACCCAGTTAGAGTGATATAAGATAAATTGGAAAGGAAAAACATTCTTCTTTTGATGAAAACAATTAGCAACTTAGCAGTAAGCTATGATTTTCCAAAAGTCTTAGGGGGCATGCCTTTGGGACCAAAAATAGATGCCATCTCCCAAGGCATAGATATCGAATACACATACTATGTGTTGTTACATATATGGTTATGCATTACAAATTCAATGAGGGGATGCCAATACTCGATTGACTAGCATGTACAAGACCAACTAGTCTATGAAACTTCAAATGTGGACAATCCTAGCATCCTTGAAACTAGTCTTTAACTAAGCAGATTACGTGGATGTAAATTTGCTCTCAAATTCAAGTGTTTATCTGTATAGGGAACTACATAGGGTAGTTCTTAACGTCTATGTGGATTAGCAATGTTATCTTTTGATCCTCACCTTGTGATCCACATTCAAAATGGAATCACATTGTACAAGTTGTCATGTGAAGTTGCTAATTGAAGACTTGTACTAGAAATAACATCCCACCTTCTTCTACAAAGATAATTGATCCTTTTCCCATTTTTTGGAAAGGCATAACTTGAAAGTTGGTATCAAAGCGTAATATGCCTTCAGTGATCACTCCCGATAGTAATCTTACTATGGAGACTTCTACCCTCCCCTTGGAAATAAGGCCTTTCATATGGATTATTTATGTAAAGAATGTTTGTTTTATATTGCCCAAGTACAAACTATGTTTAAAACTTATAATGTATATATTATCTATTTAAACTTTGTTCCAGTATATATTGGATTTCTAGGAATTCTGATCATTTTGTCCCATGTTTTAGATGAAAGGGAAAGAAATTACTACTGAGTGCAAGTTTGATGGTGATCGCATGCAAGTGCACAAAGATAAGTCTTGCATCCAGTTCTGGTCAAGGTAAACTGCTTCCTACCTATGCATTTTGTTGTGTATGCCTATCTTCAAGAACAGATGTGAAGCAAAAAAATATATGGATACATGCTATGATAGGATTAAGTCTAGCAGATGAACATTGTGTCATAACTAAAAATATTCTTGATTGCAGAGGATAGGAAGTGCAAATTTATTTGACAGCAGAAGAATTTGATAATAAATTTAGAAGGATGTGATTTCAGAACTCATAATTGACTTGTCTTAGACATCATTATATGATTTTTACAAATTTAGCATGGTACTGGCATATAGCTTATACATGCAATCTTTTCCTCGATATTTTGAAGTAATTTGTGATATATTGTTTGCAAATAAATTAGCATGTTCTGTTTCAAAGCTAGAATATCAATTTTAAACAGTCCTCAAATTTAGGTGGAACAACTTTTTTATGGAAGTGGGGAGTTGTTAAAAATTTTCATCTTTGCCTTCACTTTTTTTGTTTGTCACAATACCCAATCACAAAATATTTGTAAACAAGAGTCTTAAGCTATGGAAGCATTGAATTATTTATAAATGGTGCTTCTCAAGAACTCTCTTATGAATGAGCCACAATAGAGAAATCCCAAACATGCTAGAAATATATGAAATTAGTAGGAAACTTGAAATTTCAAATGAAATTAAGATTGTAATTATATTTTAATAAATCAAGATAGAAAAGACATAACTCTTCACGTAATTCTTTAAAGTGTACTAGCTCAATGGATGAGTGCCTGCCTTATAAGCAGGAGGTTGGGGGTTCGATTCCATTGTGCGCTAACACAAATTAATCAATGATTTTGTAATTTATTTTTAATTAAATGTTTTTTTATACCGGAGAGACAAAAGTGATCTTTAAAAATTTTATTATCTCTAGAGAGACAACAGCTAATATTAAAGACATATTGTCTCTAATCCTAGTGTTCCTAACCAAACCATTGTTCGCCCCTGTCAAATCACTCCACTTTTCGCCCCTTTCAAATCACTGATATATGTAAAGTAATATCGTGATTTCAGTACGGTGATGTGTGGTTTGACGGTAAGTCACATGGGTGAAGCTCGGGGAGACCGAAGTTCAAATCTCATTGAGTACAATGACCTGCTGTGGTGGCGGCTAGAGGGGCGGATTCCCCTTTCCCGTGAGTCTCCTAAAATCATAGGAACTTAGTATACCCGACTTGCAGGTGGTTAATTATGCTCTTGGTGTTATAGTGGCAGCTATGAGGTTTGATTCTGGGTCTCCCATAGATTAGGCCGGTAGTTACCGATTCACCATGTGGTTAAAAAAAATATCATGAATTCAAATGCTATAAACAACTCGTAAAGTAAAATTTGAATAGGATTAAGGTGGCAAACATATCGTTAAAAAAGTTTAGACTCCCTGGACGCAAATATTCCATCATGGCACTCCACTTCGAACCCACAGAATGTAAGAAAATAGTAAAAGGCCATCGATGAGCTCGCCATTGCTGAGAATCCGCTCCTCTGCGATATTGAGCAATGTTTTCTCTAAAGGTTGTCGTCTTCCAAGGCATACCCTCAGTGAAAGGGCAATTTCCATCCATTTTAGATCAATTGTTGTCGTCTTCGTAATTTGCCATTAGCAACAGAAAATATTCAAGGAAACCATTACTTTCTTCCACAAAACCTAAGGGCAACTATTTGTCAAACTACGATACAGAGTTTGTTCAAATGTCTTTCATAACAAACCATTGCTTGAAGAGCATGCAAAGTCAAAGATCTGTGAGATGAAACGAGTTGTGAGTTCCACGATGCCTTGTGCTTGAGTGACCCGTTGTATTTATGTTACAGATTCCCATAGATTTACCTGGTACAAGATTTAGTGGGGCCAAACAAGGAGTTAACGCCATTTGGGAACAAGTTGATGCTATCATTCATGAGGAAAATTGCATGAAAAAGAGGGAAATGCTTCTTCGGAGATAGCTTTGTCTTTCCTGCGCTCTAATGGTGATGAATGAGGTGAAGCTCTCACACACAACGAGAATAAGGATAATATATTTATGCTCTTAATAAAATGCCTTCATAACCGGCTCTGGATTGTGGCAAGGGCTAACCAGCCTGCCATAGGGTATTAAATGCCCTGTTACATGCATGCTCTATAACAAAATAACACACAGCCTTAGTGGCTACATAATTTAAAAATAAACGCTGTGTTATTTTGTTATAGAGTATGCATGTACCAAGGCATTTAATGCCCTATGACAAGCTGGTTAGCCCTTGCCGGTCTCATTAAGTCTTGCCCAAAACCTTCCCAAGCACGAGAAAAGGCACTGCCAAAATACACGTGCAGAGTCTTTGACGATTGACTTATTCTCAGCTCCGGCGAAGCGCCAAAAACTGCAACGATATTTTCGCATCCCCTGGATTTTAGTGTGTTACGGTATTAAAAAAATAACACACGCTTGTATTAAAAAAATAACACACTCTTTCACATTCGTGTAAGAAAACTAAAATACTGCGCAACTGGGGTGCTGACGTTGGCAAAGATGAGGTTTGCGCGGGTTCTTTGCTGACGTCGGCAGAGGTGACGTTTCTACCGTCGTTAAGTGCCCAAACATCGCGCGGGAACATGGAAATTGTTATGGACACCAATTAAAACATGCAGGTTCAAATTTCAATGGAGCAGGTTTAAGACAACATGCAAAAGTCTTTGACGATTGACTTATTCTCAGCGCAGTAGTCTATAACGCGATTTTTTGAAAGTTTTTCAGGCGGATTTTTCTGGTCAAAATCCGCCAGCAATTCATTGGAATCCCAAGTTTGATAGCTAGTTTCTGCACAATCAATGGCTCCCAGGGGTTTTCCAGGGGGCTGAATCTAAATATGCAGTTAAAAAACCAATTTAACTGCTAAAAATCAAGATTTAATCTCATTTCTTCCGCCGGATTCCATCACCAGAATCTCCAAAAAATCACATTATAGAACACTCCATTCTCAGCTGCCGCGAAGCGCCAGAAACTGCAACGATATTTTCGCATCCCCTGGATTTTAGTGTGTTAAGGTATTAAAATAATAACACACACTTTCACATGCTTGTAAGAAAACTAAAATACTGCGCAAGTGGGGTGCACGCTCCTAGATGGGCCTGTGGAATTGTTTTTTTTTGGTCCCTTCACGCTACCAGTGGTTACAAGTTGCATAGGTTTTATCATTAATTAAAACAAGTTGCATAGTAGAAACAAAATAAATGAGAACAGCTATCCAAGTAAACTAAAATAATCAACAGAGTAAACTAAAATAATCAACAGAGTGGTTGGTTATTTATTTAATGATATTAACAATGTAAAATAATGAAGACGCAACCTTCAAAATGTGAAATTAGTTGACTTTGTTGTCCAAGTTTGGCCGCATGGGATGCAATCAATTCAAGCATCAAATATTTTTAAATCCGAGTTGGAAGTTGGTATGCAGGAAAATTATTTGTTTGCTCAGCCGTCTATAAATGCCGATGACTCTTTAGAAGGGCAAGTGCAAGCCGCTCAAGGATTGAGAGTGCGAGTATACGTGGATTAGGCATTACGGTTGGACACAGAAATGAAAATTTTCGAAATTTCCGGGAGGTCCAAGAAGGGAGTTACCAAGATCGAAGGGAAGGTTGTCCTTCGGAAAGCGTCTCTTCTGGATGTCAAGGATTTATCTGCCAGCGTTGGAGATCGTGTATTCGAATGGCTGCAACAGAAGGTGAATTTTCAGCTCGTCAGTAGCGACCACATAGATCAAGGTGAAATAATGAATTTGCATGATTATAGATTAATGTCGTCATGAATTCCTTGGCTTTGTTCTACAATCCATGTCAGTTATTATGCAAGTAGTTATAGTAGCCGTGAATTGATCTGTTATTGCAGAAACGGGCCAGGGTTTACGTAGCCGTCCTGCTCATTTAGAATGGAAATATCTGCTCCCCTCGCTGGAATTCGTTAGTAAGGATTCAGAACACCGAATCAGCTTCGAGTGGGGTCCTGAGATGGGAATCCCCGGCGCGGTACTGGTGACAAACAATCACCCCCGAGAATTCTTTCTGAAAGAGCTTTCAATTCAAATCCCAGGAAAAGGCGATATTCGTTTCCTGTGCAACTCCTGGATCTATCCCAAGTGGATGACTCGATTCTACTCCGATCTAATCGCTGAACGAGTCTTCTTTGCAAATAATGTACATAACGTCTAATTTTATCAACTTACGTACGCTTTGGATGAAACTGCCCGTGTGAAATGAAAATATTAATATTTATGTATCCATGTGTGCAGAGCTATCTTCCGGATGAAACGCCGTTAGGTCTGGTGGCTTTGAGGAACGTAGAGCTGGTGAGATTGAGAGGAAATGGAACGGGCAAAAGGAATACATGGGATCGCATTTATGACTACGATGTTTACAATGATCTGGGCGATCCTGACACCAACAAGGAGTTAGAAAGGAAAGTGTTGGGTGGATCGCCGGAATTGCCATATCCCCGCAGGTGTAGGACTGGTCGTCCGCGTTCTAAAACCTGTAACTACGTGCTGCCCATATTGCGTTAGATGATCAAATTAAAGTGTATCTACAATATATATAATTTCAATAGAACTTACGCTTTACGTGTTACGAGCGTTTGCAGGTCAGGATTTCGAGAGCATGAACCGGCTATGCAGCCTTACACAGAGCTTCTATATTCCCTCAGACGAACAATTTCCGCAGGAGTGCCTTTCAGACTTCAGAGCTCATTTCCTCAAAGCTTTCTCTAAAGTAGTTATACCAAAAATAATGTCAGCTGTTAAGCCTGAGTTTGGCAGTTTGAAGGAAGTTCGTGGTCTCTATAGTAAGGGAATTTCATTTTTGGCTAACATTACAGCCAGTTTAGCCAAAGAAGTCCTTCCCGGTCAGACGATAAAAGGGATTCTGAATACAGATGATCAAGCTATCCTCAAGTTTCCGCTTCCCAGTATCATTAGCAGTGAGTGGATTAATCTCGATCAGTATTCCCCAATTTGAATTTAATGCATTTTGGGTGCTATTATTTATGTTTGATAATTACTGAATAAAATCGCTGCCTGTGCAATAGAGGACGACACTGCATGGAAGACAGAGGATGAGTTTGCCCGGCAGACACTTTCTGGAATCAATCCGATGGTCATTCGATGTTTACAAGTATAAAACAACCGTGATTTTTACTTCTTCTTAATAATATTGTTATCATTAATACTAATGACGATACGAACTTCTTTATGTGATTACAGAGCTTTCCACCCTCCGGCCACCTGGACGAACAAATCTATGGTTCCCAACAAAGTGAAATCACCCCTGAACATATTCTTAAAAGCCTAGATGGCATCTCGGTGGAGGAGGTATTTAGTTCCTTAAGTTAAATTGTTGATTAGATTTAATGGTTCGTTAATGATTATATACTAGAATTTTGAATATTCTTCCGCAATACAATAGCCAGACAACCATTAAGCATGCATGTCCATATAGCAGGCTATTAAATCGAATCGGCTCTTTATATTGGACTACTATGACGATTACATGCCCTACGTTGCGCTAGTCAACCAGCTTCCTACCAGCAAAGCCTACGCTACCCGTTCACTTTTCTTCCTGGCCGACACCGGAACTCTAAAGCCTGTGGCCATTGAGCTGTGTTTGCCTCGCACGTCAGTGGGCTTGGGTTCAAGACAAGTCTACACTCCTGACTATAGCGGTGAAGATGTAGGGTGGTTATGGCAACTAGCCAAAGCTCATGTGCGGGCAAACGATTCTGTTTATCATCAGTTGGTTAGCCATTGGTAAGAGATACCAATATCATTTGTGTTTTTTAGTTTGAACTTTTTAGAAGATTACTAACCCACCTATATCATATTCACATTTGCAGTGCTTCATCTACTTAGAAATTATTTATAAAGTTTTTCTTTTTCTTTCAAATGCAGGCTCAGGACTCATGCTGTGGTGGAGCCATTTATCATTTCTGCCCATAGACATTTGAGCAAACTGCACCCACTTCACAAGTTGCTCATCCCTCACTTTCGCAATACTATGGAGATCAATCGAACTGCTCGTCAGTCGTTGATAAATGCAGGAGGCATAATCGAGCAATGCTTTACGAGTGGTAAGTATTCTATGGAAATTTCGGCCAAAGCATACATGGATTGGAGATTCAACGAGCAAGGACTGCCAGCTGATCTTCTTAAAAGGTAATATTATAACTATAATTAAAAGGTAAAAGGTAATGTTGTAATTTTTTTTAATAGCGAGGTTACATTATAATCATTCCCAAAAATAACACCAGGAAACATCTAAAAATGTCTTAACAGATAACCTAAACTGAGGGAAATATCGTAATAATAGTTACTAAATTTAGCCGAATTGAGCCAAAAAGTACGAAAATTTGATAACATGATTCACTTAGGGGATTAATACACAGGTTTAAATACAATACAATTATGTTTGGAAACCCATTTTGGCACTATTGATCACAAGTATCAGGTTCCTGTCTGAAATTACTATAGATTCCAATTAACAAGTCACTGTTCACTGAAATCATGAGTTTTGGTGATAATAGAGGAATTTATCTTAATGGAGTACAGTTAAAAAGATTAATTTGTTAATATTATTGTTGAATGAAGTTATATCATATAATTTAATGGTGTCTAGATCTGTAAATAGCTTTTAATATTATCCAAATTTATATGAATTTAATTAATATTTAAGAATTTATTTAATATTTAACTTTAATATTATATTAATGCACTAATACGCGTTGTCCAGGGGTATGGCTGTGCGCGATCCAACTGATGAAGTAAATGGTGTGAAGCTTGTGATAGAAGATTATCCGTATGCAGTGGACGGGCTTGAAATATGGGCGGCCTTGAAATGTTGGGTATCTGACTACACATCGCTATATTACAAGGACGACCAAAGTGTGGAGAGCGATAGAGAAGTTCAAGCATGGTGGAAAGAGATAGTGGAGGTGGGTCACGGAGATAAGAAACGCGAGGAGGGAGGATGGTACAAGATGAAGAGTGTGGAGGATGTGAAAGAAGGCATTACCACACTGATTTGGATCGCTTCTGCCCACCATGCAGCGGTCAATTTCGGGCAGTACGGCTATGCGGGATTCATGCCCAATCACCCCAGCACCATCCGGAAACTTATTCCAGAGAAAGGATCGACACAATACTTAGAATTCATTCGTGACCCGGAAGCCTATTTCCTAAAAACCGTGTCCGATCCAAAGACCAGTGCCACTACCATGGCTGTCCTGGAGCTTCTGTCGAAGCATTCTACCGGCGAGGTCTACCTGGGGCAGGGCTCCGCCTCCGATTGGACAGATGACTCTCGCGTTGAAACAGCATTCCAACTCTTTCGCTCCAAGCTACTTGAGATAGAGCAGAATATCAAGACTAGGAACACAGATCAAAGGTTGAAAAACCGGCGCGGCCCTGCAGATGTTCCCTACACGCTCTTATACCCAGGGACTTCCGATACTGGCGAGACAGGTGCTGGGCTTACATTTCGTGGAATTCCCAACAGCGTCTCTATATAGTATATAGTGACTTCACTCCGTCCCTATATAGTGCCTTCACTGTTTTCTTTATCTTTTCCTTGGCTGTTTTCTTTATGTTTGAGTGAATTATGTTTTATGTTTGAGCGAAATTATGTCCGTGAAAAAGCGCACTGAATATGAGTATTTATTCACGGAATGGAAGGTTAACTAATATTTTAAGATTTTTTTTAATAGTAGGAGCTTAGGATGAAGATTGGTCTCAAAAGTATTTATGCTATTTTTTTCCTATATAATAAAATTGATTAATTAAAAAAATTGTCATATGAATATGAGTTATGGTTTATTGGGTATGTGGGATTAGTAGGCCATAGTATTGGTCCATTATATTATAACAAAACATCTTTACATGTTAACAAATTCTATGACAAAAAATGGATGAATCTTCATACCTAAAAATCTTGTTACATGTTTTTTAAAATGTATATATGCTTAAATAATATATCAATTCTTTTTATAATTAATAGTACTTTTAATAATTTAAAATAAAGATATAATTAATAAATTTTGATGATTTTTTAAAATCTTGACAATGTTATATGTATCATGTGGTAAGTGTGTTGATACCTATTTGTGTTTAGCAACAATTTAATTTATTTATATGATTGTGTGCTAGTTAAATAAAATCTTTTACAAGTCTTTTGAATGACATAGTGTGTCATTTTATGTAGTTAAAATTGTTATATTATAAAATATATTTTTACAATATAATACATACATAAGAATATTACTTATCAAATATATAAGTAGTATACATCCATTTTATTGGGATCTAGCTAGCAAAAGAGACCAAATATTTGGATGTGCAGACCTCTTTTACATAGAAAAACATGAAAAAATGTTTGCACCTCAAGATTTTTGATCCCTCTAGTCACTTGCTAGATTCATATTTAACATGCATCTATACATAGTTGAAACTTGCATTTTCAACAAATCTTTGTTGGATTTAAAAAATATGGCTGGAAAAGAATACCCAAAAAATGGCCAAAATGTAGAATAATGAAACTACTTGAAATATTTTAACCATATGAATTTATTTCTTCCATTGATTTATATAATATATGCAGGCATGTATTCTAACCATGTAGTTGACATTGAAATATTTTATTTATAAACTGCAATATTCACATTAAAATGTATTTTTAATTCATATATTTTTAAATACACGTCAAAACTACTTAACCTTCTATATTGAAATATTTTATTTATAGTTTGCATTGATTATTTAGTTAATTAATTTTTTCAAGTGATATATATCAACTTTATGCTATGAATGAAGTGAATATCACATCACCCTTTTCTTAGAAATTAATTGATTTTTAACTTGGAAATTTAAATATTTTATTATGGTCAACATGCATACATATAACTACATAACTTTCTTTCTAGCTACATATATATGAACTTGATCTAAAAATATATTAGTTAACATGGATATTTAAATAGTCTATCTAAGACTAATATTGAAATATTTAAAAAAATAATATATATATATATATATATAATATATATATTATATATATATAATATATATATATATATATATATACTTTCTAATGCTCCGATCCACCCCCCTTGAGTCTTCTAGGTTAAATGAGAGGTGTTACTTTTAACTAACCCAACCTCTATGGTCTCCTTATGAAGATGGGGTTATAAAGATCCTCCTTTGTCCAAGTTAGTGAAATTAACTTAATATAACACCATAGTGTTCAAATCATCAAGAGATTTTCGATGATATAAATATTATCTCAATCCAATGCCCGGATCAAAAGTTATGCCATTTAAAGTTCAGATATTTAATCCCTGCCACATAGGTAAGGATCTGCCATGTGGAACTCACCTCAAATATGGATGGTACCCACGTTACACCTCCACCTCATTGAGGTGGTTCCACGTCACTCTTGATACCAATGTGGTCATGGATGAGTCAACATAGCACCTTCCACATCACCTAGCCTATGGGCCCCATGAGCCTAGCCCTTAGCATGTAAACCCAATGTTTTACATTATATCCATTTTATAAGAATCCATGTTAAACCTTACACTACTTTCTCACTCAATGCGACATAGGTTGCACACCTTTGAACACATTGACGATCCACATTAAGTGCGAGGCCCCCCTGCCTTCCGATGGTTAACGAGGGGGGACGGGTGACACACTTTGTCCCTTACATGACTAAACAATAGTCATCTCCCCATTTTCATAATCTTCTCCACGTGGAAAAGATTGATAAAATGGAGAGATGTGCACAAAAGTGTGTGTCCAACTCGCTCAAGCATTACAATCATTCATGACATTAGACAAAAAAATGGGAATGATAATATTCTCGTCCTCCGACACTAATTTTGACATCACACCATCTGTTAGGAACACCCAACATAAAGGTCATGCCTTTCTGATGTCTTATTGACATCATGCTACCATGTGGCATCCTCAAAAGGTGCCACATATCATCCAAAATTAACCCCCTTGGCCATATGGAAAGGCCATTTTTTCCTGCCAAGTGTCATTTTGGAAACACGACACATCAACAGTCTTGCCACATCATCAATCCACATCCTCTAGAATTCCATGTGGCATTTGCATACATATAGTTAGTCTATATAGCATCTTCCACCTTAGCCTAAGTCATGACTCCCATTGGGTCCCAGACCTTTGTGAAAATCAAAAATTTTGCATTATGCAAATTTTGGGGCAAGTTGGGGTTTCCTTCATTTCTTGCCATTACTTTATATATCTCCTCGGACAAATATTTTTCCCCTCGCCACAACACCATCGCGCCAAAGCATCAGGACATAATCAAACCATATGGTAAACCCAACATCGTGCAACATGAGCTTTCACGTTTGGTAATGGGAACACTACCATCTCGCGTTCTCCGTCAACTCCTTAGTTATCTCCATAGGTAACACTTTTAACACTAGGTGTGGTGCAGATTGATACTAATCACCATCATTAGCGATTAATCATAGGATTAATGGTTAGACGCATAGATTGAGTTGATGCCTCTGCTCATTGCAAATTTTTAATGCTTTTACAAGTCCAACAAGGCTTCTTCGACCCAAATACAACCCTACTGCTTTGCGATGACCAAGATTCGAAGCCTTAAGAGCTTCGATGGTTTTGTCAGGCATTTCTTGGTGTTGGGAAATGCTCAACGCCAATGCATTAAACCAACTGATGCATTATATTGCGCAAATCATTCTATCAAAACCAATTGATGAATTATATTGGGCAAATCATTCTATCAAAACCAACTGATGGATTATATTGCACAAATCATTCTATCAAAACGAGGATATCCTTTAAAAAAACAATATTCCTTACATAAACTAATAATATTCCACAAATTTTTTTTTTTTTCTGTTCATTTTTACAAAACGTCAATAAATAATAAATAAATATATATATATATATATATATTATATATATTATATATATAAAATATGGAAAGAGAAAAATTAATACATATGCCACATTGTGTTCCATAATAATTTTAAGTATAACTATGAGATTGAAAGTTGAGGAAAAGGTTTGAAAATCAACTTTTTCTTAGCTCACTTATCATATATCTTCATAAATTAATATTTCACTTTAAAGTTAATTCATACATTTTATTCATAAAAACACACTTATCATAGTAGTTGTATAATTTGGAGGGGTGTTTTATTATAGCTATAAAAGGTATGCACATTGAAATTTTATGTCTAAAACCTAGAGAAGCTTTCTTTGCTCTTTTTTCATGAACAAATTGAAAAGCCTATGAATGAAGAGAATAAAAATAAAACTTTTAGTTTTTATATTTTGTATCTATTAATGTTTATTGTCTTTGTTTTTTATTCTTAATGTGGTGCTTAAAATTACTTTCAATTTTTTATAATAAAAATGTATTGTATTGTAAGGTTTGATTCTCCGATAAAACATTAAGAAATTCGTACAACTTTATAAAGTACAACTTACAATAACTCATTACAAGAGTACAATTTGCTTTAGTTAGCTTGAGTTAGCTTGTATGATGTTAGCATGTATGATGTTTGGCTATGTATTATTTTTTGCCCATTTTTATTAGAGTTCTATATTGTTTATTTAGTTATTTTTTTAAGGTTATATCAAAAGAAACTCTAATACATTGTTTAGCAATATGATGATCTTTATCACATTAAGGATTAGGCTAATGTTTATAATTTTTTTTTAAGGAAAAGGTTATTTTTGGTTTTTATAAAAGATTTTTGGTTTCTATTAAAAAAAGATAAGTATTCTTTATCGCTATGATTATATGGATTGGGTTTTCTAATAAAATTGAACAAGGATTTAGATAATTTATTATCTAAATTAGAGTTGTTCGTGATTGTTTAAAACAAATCTTATCGATACTAATTCCAACTAATTTAGTTAGAATTTAGCCGTTATTTAAATTGTTATAAATTATAGGGTTATAGAAACTATTAACATAATCATATCTATGCAAAATAAATTTAATTTTGAATCTTAAGAGCTTCCCTATATTAAGTGCAAATCCTCCTTTCACCAAAGAGGGGTAGGGTTAGATATATCACTTAAGGTTAAGGCTTGTATATTTGTTATTCTTGCATTCAATTTTTTCTAACAAATAATATTTTCGTCATTATTTATATAACAGATATAATTCTCTAGATAATTAAAAGGACATCATTTATCTTTTTTATTACTATTATTATAATAAAATGTTGGGGTTATTGGTGTGCTAATGAGGTCTTGATGTACATGCAAAATTTCCTCTATTTTTCAATTGTTTAGGATGACTACTATTTATAACATGTTTATTTTTAGTAGGCGACTTATTTATAGTAGGTCTAGTTTTAGCAAGTTCTTCCATGTAAAATGCCACATGAAAATGATTAGGAAATAACATGGCATCATAGTGCAATAGCATGGATTTATCCATTGGCTTGGTCTATTAGCCTTATCTATTAGACTTATACATTATCTTAATCCTTATTCTCCTCCTAGAAAATTGTATCAAGTAGCTAGTGTTATTCTTAGACTTAAGATCTATTCTTGGAAACCTTATATCCTTAAGACGTTTTTCTCATTTTTGTAGACTAATTCCATTTTTGGAGTTTAGAGTTACATATGCATTGACCCTCACATTCATAATACCATGAGAGAATATGATGGGTTTCAAAATCTTAAACCACCATTGGTAAATTCCTACATGCTAAGAATAAGTGAAACTTTGATGAGGAATTAGACCATAGTTTCTAGTAGTGAAAGTGCACTTCACTTGCTTTGTGATTCTTACTTAGTCTTCACTCCATTATAGGATACCTAACCATATTTATCTCTCTAACTCCATTTTTGGCTAGTTAATTGGAATTATATATGGAATTCAATGCAATACAATAAATTACATTATTCTGTAGGCCTCATGATTCAAGTTGATATAGTTGTCTATTTGGTATAAAGTGTGATGTTTTTTCTCCTTTCTCCTTGGTCTCAAGCTTGTAGTTGCTAGTATTGTTTATTTTTCACAACTATATTAGTGTGTTCTTGTGATCGAGATCTAATGTGGTGTCAGAGCACACGAGGAGCTTGTAAGAACAAATTCATATATTTCATTGCAATCGACATGGAAATAAACAATACGATGAAAATTGAAAAACCCATATTGGTGATCCTCACTCCATTCAATTACTTTGAATGGAAGTGAAAATTTCTACTCGTATTGAGAAACAACATAATTTATTATATTAATATGGGTATAGAACTAAACTATAATTCAATTATAGAGGATGAAAAGTATTTCAACATGATTGATGAAGCTTATTAATTGTTATGCTTGTCCATATTTCTACATTTACTCTTCCATGTAGAATAGTATTCCTCACCTAGAGATATCTAGACCAAATTGGAGGCTTTGTTCAGGAACAAGGGTGAAGTAAGAGGGAAATTATTGGAGAATAAGTTCATATTCTTAATCCCAAGAAAATATTAGACGTACAATAAGTATTATCCAACTTCAATAATTTGGTTAAATAGGTCAAGACATGTGGTATTGATAGGAAATAAGAGAAATTAATATTCTCAATTATTTCTAACAAATTTGTGTATAATGTCTTTATTTCTTCTTTTCATACTAGAATGATATCAATGGGTAAGGGATGGAAGATACCTTCTTTCGATGACTTCATTGAATCATTCATATAGTAGCAAAATATTCTCATACAAATGGGTAGTCTAGAGTATTTTATGCTCATCCACTTGTTGTGTAGAAAAATCAGAAGGAGAGATAGGTGTTGATCACAAGAAGGGAATAAGCAATGAAACCACCAAGTATTTAGATTCCAAAGTAGGATAGTGAAAGAAGGGGAGAACAAAGTGCCACTACTTTAACAAATGATTTCATCTAGACATTTCATGCATGATGAAAACCATCTATATCATGGCACAAGTTCTTTAGAAACTTAATATTGCATATTTCTTACTAAAAAAATCCAAGAATAAGGATGGGGATAAGCCACCTATTGATAAATGTAACCACCATGTTTTGATTTCTCTTTCCCCTCATTTAATACTTGGATTTGTTGGGTGTGGAGCTTGATTATCTTATGTATTCAAAGGTATTGCTGCATTGGACCTAGTTTGAAATGCCGCCCGTAAAATATTTGTTGTAGGGGGGTCCAGGGGGTGGTTGCAACCTTTTGGGAGCCCCCCATGGTGGGGGGATTGGTGGCAGCGCCCCCGAAAATAAGAATAGATGTAAAATTGCCTTGTAAAATGTTATAATTTCGTAGTCAATCTGGGTTGTTCATTAGGCGGAGATCTAACGGTAGAATTTATGTTTAATTTAGGGTTTTTTTTGCCCTAGAAGGCAACCCCTCGCTATATATGAGGGAATTGTATTACATCTATGTAGATCTGTATTCTGAGTGAGGAAGAGAGAAGAGATTGAGAGCGAAGAGGGAATTATAGTAGATATGTTGTACGTTGTATCTCTTCAGTTTGCTGGATAATATAAACAGAAGGACTGGCTGTTTCTCCATGGATGTAGCCCAAACTGGGTGAACCATGTATATCTGTATCTCTCTTGTTTTATGCATTTTCTGTGTTTATATTTATGCAATATTTTAAGTGTTCCATTACTCTGTAATATATAATTTTTTAACAATTCGTATTAGACCCGAAGGTCTATTTGGCTGAAAAACTCACAAGAGAGAAGGGTTCCTGGTTCGAATGGGAGCAATGGCAGAAGATGGTAGGTTTAGGGTTGAAAAATTCAACGGCCAAAACTACCAGCTGCGGAAGATGTAGATGGAAGATTATCTGTATCAGAGAGATCTATACCAACCATTGAGCGAAAAGACAAAGAAGTCGACGAGTATGACAGACACTGAATGGGATATTCTCGACAGAAAGGCACTTGGAACAATACGGCTATGCCTAGCAGCGTAGGTAGCGTTTAATATTTCAAAGGAAACGAAAATAGAGGGTTTAACGTTGACATTGGCCAAACTATATGAAAAACCCTCGGCCTCAAATAAGGTATTTCTTATGAAGCGTTTATTTAATATGAAGATGTCAGAAGGTGGATATGTTGCTGATCATTTAAATGAATTTAATATAGTTACCAGTGAGTTAAGTTCTGTAGGTGTAACTTTTGATGATGAAGCTAGGGATCTGTTATTTCTGTGCTCATTGCCAAAAAGTTGGAATGGTTTAGATATGGCCATTAGTAACTCTGTCTCTAGATCTAGTAATTTAAAGTTTGATGATTTTGTTGGTGCAATCCTTAGCGAGGAAATGTGACGGAAAAGCTCCGGTGAGACATCAGGTAATGCTTTGACTGTAGAGACTAAGGGAAGAAAAATGGAAAGAGGAAAGAGCCCAAGATATCGTCGTAAGTCAAGAAAAGGCAGATCCAAGTCCAAATCGGGGATAGTGTGCTGGAAATGCAGGAAGAAAGGACACCTAAAGAAAGACTGCAAGTCTCGGAAGGGAAAAGAAGGAGACGCGTAGCAAGAAAACAATCATGAAGCGAATGTGACAGGTGATGTGTTGCAAGATGCTTTGATTCTTTCTTTAGAAAATATTATTGATGCATGGGTGGTAGATTCAGGGGCCTCATTCCATGCCACACCTGATAGGAAACATTTTCATGATTATGTTCAAGGAGATTTTGGACAAGTTCGATTGGGTGATGATAAACCCTGTAAAATCGTTTGAATGGGTACAGTTTTCATAAAACAACAGAATGGAAATCAATGGCTAGTAAAGGAGGTAAGGCATGTCCCAAATCTGAAGAAAAATATGATTTGAATAGGGCAGTTGGGAGGTGAAGGCTGTGTGACTACTTTTACAGATAAAACCTGGAAGGTCACAAAAGGATCCCTGGTAATAGCAAAAGGAGAAAAGGTTGGTACATTGTATTTATGTAATGGTATTTCTAATTCTGTTAATGCTTTAACCTCTACAGGAGAAGATACGACATTGTGGCAACATAGGCTTGGGCACATAAGTGAGAAGGGGATGCAGATTCGTCACTTAAGAAATTTTTTGCCAGTTTTGAAGCATGTTGATTTAAAATTCTGTGAGATTTGTGTTTATGGAAAACAAAAGAGAGTTAGATTCCTTAGAGTTGGGAAAGAAAAGAAGAGAGGAAAAATAGAGCTTGTGCATACAGATGTATGGGGACCTGCTGAGGTATCATCTCGTGGTGGATCTCGTTATTATGTTACTTTTATTGATGATGCAACCAGAAAACCTGGATATATTGTATTCGAAATAAATCTGATGTATTTGATACTTTCAAGAAATGGAAAGATTTGGTTGAAAATGAGACAGGAAAAAGGTTGAAGTGTCTCAGATCAGACAATGGAGGTGAACATTGCAGCAAAGAGTTTGATAAGTATTGTTCTGAGAATGGAATTCGCAGAGAGAAGACAGTTCCAGGAACACCACAAGAAAATGGTGTGTCAGAAAGGATGAATAGGACAATCATGGAGCGCGCAAGGTGCATGAGATTGCATGCAGGATTTCCTTTACAATTTTGGGCAGATGTTGTAGATACCATTGTTTATCTAATAAACAGAGGGCCTTCAAGTTCCTTGGATGGTGGTATTCCAGAGGAGGCATGGATAGGTAAAAAGGTAAACTACTTTTTTTTAAAGACTTTTGGTTGTGAAGCCCCACATTAATAAAGAAAATAGAACAAAGCTTGAGGCAAAATCAAAGAAATGTACCTTTATTGGATATGGTGTTAATGATTTTGGTTATCGCTTTTATAATTATGAAAAACATAAAATCATTAGGAGCAGAGATGTCATATTCAATGAAAAGGTTTTGTATAAGGATCAAATGCAGGAAAAGAAGCAGGAAAAAGAAAACAGAGAATACACAGTGCTTGACGAGATCACAGAAAAAGTGATGGTACCTAAAATTCATAATGATCAACATCTAGAACAACAACCACAACAGCAAAAAGCACCTCAAACACCTGAAGGTGGTGTTAGAAGATCTAACAGGATAAGTAGACCCCCTGAACGATACTCTCCTTCATTATATTATGTATTGTTGACTGATTCTGGTGAACCAGAATGTTATGAAGAAGAAATACAGGTAGAAACCAGGAAGAAGTGGGAGCAAGCCATGAAAGAAGAGATGGACTCCTTAGCACATAACCAGACTTGGGACTTAGTTAGGTTGCCTGCAGGTAAAACAACATTGCAGAATAAACATGTTTACAAGTTGAAGGAAGAAGATGGAGGTAGAAAAGGGTATAAAGCTAGACTTGTGGTGAAAGGGTTTGCATAGAAAAATGGTGTTGATTTTGATGAAATATTTTCTCCTGTTGTTAAAATGATTTCAATCAGAACTATTTTAAGTCTAGTAGCAGTTGAAGATTTGCATCTTGAGCAGTTAGATGTAAAGACAACCTTTCTCCATGGGGATTTAGAGGAAGA
>APFE031217095.1:39085-53259 GCA_000404065.3 Pinus taeda | reverse complement strand
AGGAAGAAATGGCTCATATGTCTAAAGTTCCATATGCATCAACAGTTGGAAGCTTAATGTATGCAATGTTCTGCACAAGGCCTGATATTGCACATGTAATGGGAGTTGTAAGAAACTACATGAAAAATCTAGGAAAAGAACATTGGATGGCGGTGAAGTGGATTCTTAGGTATTTGAGAGGTACCACAAATCAAGCATTATGCTTTGGTGGTTCAAAAATTTCTCTACAAGGATATGTTGATGCAAATATGGCGGGTGATAGAGATAACAGGAGGAGCACAACAGGGTATGTGTTTACTGTAGGTGGAACAACTGTCAGTTGGGTCTCAAAACTGCAACGTGTTGTTGCACTCTTAATAATAGAAGCAGAGTATGTTGCTGCTACAGAGGCTAGTAAAGAAATGATTTGGTTACAAAGGTTTTTGGATGAATTGGGTAAGAAGCAGGAGTTGGGTAGGTTATACAGTGACAGCCAGAGTGCCATACATCTTGTAAAAAACTCTGCATTTCATTCCAAGACTAAACATATACAGCTCAAGTACCTTTTCATACGGTCAGTGTTGGAAGATGGACAGTCGAAGCTGGAAAAGATACACACCAACCAGAATCCTACAGATATGTTAACAAAAGTTGTAACCAAGGAGAAACTGAGAATCTGCTTAGTTTCAATTGGTCTTCAAGTATGATGAAGAAGATGAGAAACAACCAGGTCCAAAGTGGAGCCATTGTCCAACAAATGAAACAGTGGTGGAGTTTCTATAATCAGTCTCTAAGTGGGAGATTGTCGGGTGTGGAGCCTGATTATCTTTTGTATTCAAAGGTATCACTGCATTGGACCCTAGTTTCCACCCATAAAATATTCGCTGCAGGGGGGTCCGGGGGGGGGGTGCGGCTGCGACCTTTTGGGAGCCCCCCCGGTAGGAGGATCGGGGGCAGTGCCCCCAAAGCTAAGAATAGATGTAAAATTGCCTTGTAAAATGTTGTAATTTCGTAGTCAATCTGGGCCGTTCATTAGGCAGAGATTTGATGGTAGAAGTTATGTTTAATTTAGTGTTTTTTTCCCTAGAAGGCAACCACTCGCTATATATGAGGGAATTGTATTGCGTCTATGTAGATCTGTATTCTAAGTGAGGAAGAGAGAGGAGATTGAGAGAGAAGAGGGAATTACAGTGGATATGATGTAGGTTGTATCTCTTCAATTTGCTGGATAATATAAATCAAAGGACGGGATGTTTCTCCATGGACGTAGCCCAAATTGAGTGAACCACGTATATCCGTGTCTCTCTTGTTTTATGCATTTTCTGTGTTTATATTTCTGCAATATTTTATGTGTTCCATTGCTCTGTAATATATAATTTTCTAACGAGATTTTAGTTTTTGGAGCCTCTTATCATATGGATGCTTCAAAACATACTTTTTCTTCTTAGGAACCTTGCATTATTCCTCCTATTTTAATGGAAACTAACATTCCTTTGAATGTATTTGGTTAACGTAGAGTGGATCTTGATTATGGAAGCTTAAAAAATGTATTCCATATTCTAGAGTTATACATGAATATACTCTTTGATCTATTAAATCATTCATTTAAGGATAATAAAATGGGTAGACTTCACTCTAGATTCAATGGATATCTTCAAGATGTTAGATGGTTGGAAAGGTGTTGTTTGGGAGGAGGGTCACCATTGTAGGTTTTATACCTTTCCTCATTTCATTATTAAAAATGATCATGTTATGTTTTTAAGACATTTAAATGAGAAAAATAGAGAAAGAAGTGTCAAAATGGATGAAGGTATCTTACATGCATTCTGAGAAGAACCTACAACAATTTTTCTACCACTTCAAGTTAATGATTATTTATACTCTTTAGATCATATCTTTTATCAGATATTATGTTTTGATTAGATGTTCATGAGCATGCTATTAAAGAGACGTATCTAATAACATAAAATATATTCCCAATAGAATATCTTGGATACTTGTTAAAACTTGTACTATATATTTTTATTCTTATCACCTTAATAAAACATATCGACTGTAGAAACTAGCTTCTCTTGGAATTTGGGGATGGCTTCTAGTAATAAAGATGAAGAATGTAGACTCTTTCATGGTATTTATTTGGCTGAGGCATGAAATATTAAAAGGATTTTTATAGTCATGGGCTTAAAAATCATTATATGTGACCTTCAAAATGGAACCAATCATAAGGAACCTTTCCTCAACTAAATATATAGCCATTTAAGTATTATTCTCTCTTGATTATTTGACTATCAATATTTTCATGTTTTAAGGAATAACAATTTCAAGGTAGATGTAATAGAAAATAAATCATTTGGATTAATAGGGGGATCATTATTAATCAATGATAAAGTTTCAAATTCTCCCATCCCATTCAATTCCTTCCTTGCTAAAAAAGGTTATTTTGGTGATTAGTTGGCATGACAAGGAGAATTACAAGTAAGCAATATGGGTTTCATGGGTGTGGACATTACATCCATCGATATGGCCCTCATGAAACTATATTATTGTTTGTCACTCCTCTGGTATTAGAATCATTTGCACATGGAGGGTTTGGTTATGGTTTATCATGGGGGAGACAAAGGTATAATTGATAATATATTGAATGAGCATAGGTGGGAGATTTGATTTTCTCTCTGATGGATGAATTTGTAGCATCTCATCGTCCTTTAGCATGAATCAATAACACCTAAATTGAGAAATTTCATGCTTCAATTTCTAGATGTGATGTTCGCATATTAAGTTAGATGGGGGAGAGAGAGTTTCCAACATCCCAATAGAACTCCAAATTGCAAGACTCATCATGGGATATATTAGGTCATGCTGTTATGAATTTTATTCTTCTAGGTATGAAGGTTTTTATTTATTGATTCCTTATGTATTTGCATCTCTAGTCTTTCAATTAGGTGTTGATCATCTCCAAATAGTAGTTGCATGAAGGGATTTTGGTGTATTGCCCCAATGTCTTTGCTGACACTCCTATGAATCTTTGGTCTTTCGATGAAAATCAAAATTTTATTTCCATGGATCTATCTGGGAAGAGGACAACATTATATATGTTATTTCAATATGAATGGCTAGTGAATTCCCTTTATGAGCATATTTAGGTTCTATTAAAGTGTTGGGCTCCTAAAGTTTAAGTTTCTATTTTGAAATAAGCTATTTTTATCCTAGACATGGTAATTTCCATCCATGTGTTTACAGTTGCAACTTGAGAAATTGAGTTTACCTTCACCACCCTTTTTCTCTTTTTTCTCCAAATTCGTCTCTCTTTCCTTAAGTTTAGGTGGTGGCATGTTTAGTTCTTTAGATTCCTAGTGTTGTTTTGTTGGGGATGGGAGTTTCACAATCCCAATGATTTTCATCCAATGGGAAAATGGGTTTGTCTCTTTTTCGATCTTTAGTCTCATTAGAGGGTGTGGGGATGCAACGTAATCTCTACCGGGGTTAAGGAAAATCATTTTAAGTTGAGTGGTATTTTCGATTGGTTTCCTATAAGGTGTGGTCATAGACTATAAATTCTATATTTTCTTATTGGTTAGTTAGTATCCTTTCTCTTCTTCCTTTGGATGCATAGTGAAATCATAACTTGGGAAATATCCTCCACTAGAGTGGGCAGAGCTAATAAAGTAAGTGTAGAAAAAATTATTGCATCTCTAGCTTCATCATAGTCATGCTACATCCACTCTTACAATTATTATGGAGTAACTAGTGGAACACAAAGTCAAATTGTAGGGTCTCAAGGATGAAATGGAAACTCTTTGTCAACAACTCTATGTACTATAATTTAATTCATGTTAGCATCTTCCTGAAGGATATTCTCCAATCCATTCATATCTTTTAGCCATACAACACCGTTATACTTAAATGATCCTCTTTATGATGATTCAATGATGCTTCACCCCTTCTCTTATTTAGTATCTTTCAAGTTTTGATGTATCAGTATTTTAGGGTTTTTGGGAGGATCTAAGTTTCTAGGAAAATTAATTTTTCTTTGGATATAATTAGTGTTGGACATCTAATCTGTTAAGGGTTGGTGTGGTGGAAGTTGAACAGTCACTAGAGTCCAAGAGACCTTGGAATATGAAACTAACAATCATAAAAATATATTATGAATGTATATCTTGGGAATAGTAAATGTAACTCACAATTTATCTTTTATATCTTGTCCCTCAGTTTGTGTTTTTTAACATGGTATTAGAGCGGGCATATTGCTACCCTGCCTAAATTTGATCGATTGTTTTTTGTGGACTTTTTGTGCATGTTAGTTCTACATTCAAATATGCAATTAGAGCCTGAATTATATGTGTTTTCTTTACTGTTAGTGCTTTTGTTTCTACAACATTCACTAATTGTATTGTGCATAAAAATGCCCCTTGTCATAATTGTCATAGTGTGTTACTCTTAAATTATGACCATTTTATTAATAATCTCTCTTAGCTTTACCATCCCTCCACCCTAACATTCCTATCCCGAAAAGTAGGGGCCATTCCAATAGGTATCCAAACTCGCATGCTCAGGAAACCCTATATGTAGTTTAATTGGATTAGTAGTTACAAACATTTTATTGTTCTTGATGGATGATTCAAGAACAATTTTCTGAGAAATTATAGATATGTCACCTCCTACAATGTTCTGAGAAATTGTAAGAGACACAACATCCTTTTTGTTTTTATGAAATTTGTTCCCTGACAAGATGGATAGGCTTTGGAGCTAGAATACACCACAAACCAGTTGAAGAGAAGGAGACCCTCAGGAATGCTCTCAACAATTTGATAGTCGTATATGTAGTCAAAGACGTCTTCTCATCTTCATATTGGATGTAATAGATGTTGAGCACTGTGAAATTCTTAATGGTTTGTGCAATGAAGGAAAACACTTTATTCAATCATGATTGAAACGAATGATTACAAGGCACTCCTTGGGTAGTAAATTTTCCCACCTATGAATAGAGTTACAAAATTTATGTTAGAAGAAGGTGAAATGTTTTCGGGTATATTTCTTTATTTTGAAATTAATTAAACAAAGTGAGAAATTGGGTGTTGTTAGATCGTTGAATATGTGTTGCCCAAAAGAATTGCGTGGAGGAATAATTTGCGGTTCATTGTATTCCTGAATACAACGATGAATGCTACCTTTGATACCTCTGCTTGATATGTTGGTTGTGAAGGTCGTTTGAACAATGGGATCGTCCTGCAATGCAATAGGTTGTGTATGCGTTGATTAATTCTTGAACTTTTGGAAATCCTATCACTCACACCAAACGTGGGAGTGAAAAACTCCATTTTTAAAAATTTTCCAAACATGGATTTTAATAAAAATGTTTACAATTCATATTATACAAAAAAAAGAGTATAGAACTTATCAAATTATTAGTCATTACAAAACTCAAACTACATAATTTGTTAATTTATAAAAATCAAATAAATTTTAGAAAGATTCAAATCCAAATCATAAAAACAACTTAATAGATTAAAGTAATTAATTTTAAATTTTAAATCCTAAATACCAAAATTTATATCAATAAATGATATTGTACTTTATAATTATAATAATTTTTAATAAATTTAAATGATTGTTTATTTATTTATTTTGTGGGGTGAATTGTATTGCTTGGAAAAAAATTGGATTTTACATAATTTGTAGAGATAATTAGGTTAGTATCTCACTAGGGAGACCTGACCATATCAAAAAATGAACTCTCCTTAAAGAAGATAGAGATAATTGTATACTAACGAATAAAAGAAAATCCAAACTCAAACTGAAATACAGGCCTAAGTGACCTTGTAATAAAGTAGTTGTGGAAATAAAGACATAAAAAATTCACATTACTTAACTATGTTGAGGGATTTTAATCTGAGACTACAACTGGGATTGGCTCTTTTGAGTCCTCATATTTTCTCTCTGATGTAGGAGGTATGTCGAGGTTGTTAGGAAAAATACTGGGGGGGAGGGTGCATGAATAAGTATTTTTAATTTACTTTAATTTTTCATTTCATATTCTTAATTCTGTATGCTACTGTTCTTTATGCAACCAATGCATTTACGCGACTTCAGTGAAGGAAAACAACTTATATCCAATTTACTTATTTTTCATAATTTCCATTAGCGAGCTAACTTAACCAATGCATTATTAATTCATTAACCATCTAGTATGCATTAAAGAACATATAAATCACATCACATAGGCAACACACATAGAAGAACAGGATTTTAAGTGGAAACCCAATATGGGAGAAAACCATCGTTGTTGTCATATCTGTCTTCTTCTTTTATTATAAAGAAAAAATTCATTACATATTGTGCTCGCACAAACTCTTACCAGCACATAGGCACCCACTTACAGGAGGCTACAACCTCCACTCGTTCTCCAACACCCACTGGAAGGTAGCTACAACCACTTGATCGCGTTTACCGTCTCCTACCAGAAGGGAGCACCTACCCCCTCAACAAATTTACCAACTACTATTGGAAGGAAGTTTTAAATCCCTTACTTAAGGTTGCAACCCTTAGCGCCTCTTGTGGACCACATTTCATAGTGGATCCACTTGTCTCAAACAAGCATACAAACTTGTAGGTCACCTTTCATCATATTTTCAAACTGGACCCACACCCAACATTATGCTCAATACCAAACTGAATATTGAATCTCAAATAGAATTATTGAACCAACTGTATCACTGTAAAATCATCCCACTATATATTGAATCAACCACTGCAACTAGATCATCTCAATGCATAACCAAACCCTAGTAGATATAAACCATTCAGATCAAGACATCATTGAAAGACAACAACAAATATAACATAACTCGTCAATGATCATCATCGAGTAGCATTACATACCCTGACCAGATCTAACTCAAAATATATACACGACTATTATTAAGCATACTTGCATATATACGCGCTTATCCTGTGCAACACTTGCGTACAAATATCATCATACTGAAAAACACATCTCAGAATATATACGCAACTCAATAGAAACAAAGTTGTTCATGTACGCAACTATTCATAAGCAAACCAGTGTACACATCTTAAATTATTGAAGCATACCTTCATTGCAAACACAAATCACATCCAACAAACTTCATTGTTAGAACTAGAGACTTCTGAAAAATTCATTTAGATCACAACGTTACTATAATCACAGATCCATTATTATTAGGTACTTAGAAGTTTACAGCTAGTAAACCAATCAAGAATATATATCAAGATAGCTTCAGATCTTTTAGATCTGAGTTTTTTCCTTGCTTCTTAGTGCACTCCTATTCTAGATCATATCACACATAAATAATCCATTACTTGCACACCTAACACCTTGATATCCAAGTCCTTATATAGTTTTTTCCTTAGTCAATACCTTAGGTAAACCCCTTGGTAATGTTGTTAGTATTTGTTGACGGGATCAAATAAATGTTGTCGCCCCAATTACTATGGGAAAATACCATCTTAATGACCCCAAGTATCTATATTTCCATGGTTCGGATTACGTACATGAATTTTTCTCACAATACATGTGTATGTATGTGACCTTTCTTCACAAGAATCATGTATACTTTTTGAAAATTTACTTTTTTCATTCATCTGTAACTAAAATTCCATTTCTCTGTGCATATCATCTGTAACATATGTACCTTTTATCTGTATTATCACACTATTGAAATGTAGTACATATTTATCAAGTAGGTTTCCATGAAGGACAACATATTGGCCATAATGCCAACAATATCCCCCTTTGGACTTGATGGAAACCACTTTGATGCTTGGACACCACTTGCAAACACACCAAATCTTCTCTCCAAACATCAAGTCAAACACCAATTCTTCTCTCCCTTTTTGACATCAAGGGAAAAGGGTTAAACTAGGTCGAATAAAGTACTTCCCTTGTAGTGCTCATCGTTGTAATTATAATCATGAAATATCCATACCGACCATGCTCCCCCTGAGCATATCTAGAGATATGCAATAAAAATGCAAGGCTTTATGACTCAACCAAACATGACCATTCCTATAACAAATGACTCTATGCTCCCATGATTACATCAATCACTGAACATATTGGGTTTGCATATTGGATCCAAATTTTATATTGATGTCCCAAAATAATGGGATTACATACATGACATGACTTGATCCCAATAGCTTATACATGACTAAATTTTACAATGATTTACGACATGGGTATTTTCATGGCCTTTAAATTAATAGATATGCATGACATCCATAACCATAAATAGGACTCTCAACAAAGAAGTAGAAAAACCATGATAATCATTAGAAACCATCATGCTCTAAATGTGCATCTGGAACATAATCGTCTAACAACAACAACATAAATTCCATAATGATAGCAGCATGAACATTCTTATCACAATGTAGCATTAGGCTCTCCAATATCATCATCATGTGACCAAATATGCAATTTTTCTAAACATCACCAATCAACTATAGCAGAAGCATAAGATTGTGCAATAAAAGTTTTTTTATCGACTCATCCCCTTGACCTCGTGTCATCAAAGTCAGCACACTCTCTCCATATATAGGAAGAGTCACAATCCACAAGCAACAACATCAATCTCTTGAACCACACCACCATCAACAACATATGTAAAAACCAAGAGTACCTCTAACATCACAAATCACTAAGTAGAATAGAAATGATTAATAACATCATCAACTAACATCTAGAGTACACATATCTTCAAGTTTTAGCAAGGATATGATGTCGTTAATAACTTCATCGAATGCAACTCAAGAAACATATAGACATTATCCATAAGTTCACCATATGCAACCCATGCATCATTGATAACTCATAACATAATGACAACATCCTATATATTTTTAGTAGTAACTGTTGGGCCGCCAAATTAACATACATTTTCACTCCATTTTCACCTTTATCCTCATTTTTTCACCTCATTTCATCACATTATCATTACATAACTCTATATTTTCAATACCATATGGGTTCATATCTTCATTTTCCAAAGTTATTAATTTTATGTATTTAGAGTGAATTTATGATTCAAAGTTAGAGAAATAACATGTATTTGCTTATACCTAAAAGCAGCTTGAGTTTGATGACATGTGTAGATCATTTGGAAGCTTCCAAGGCACCTTTATGTGGCCTCCCAATATGAAATTCGAATTTCAACTCAAGAGGTGGACCATATTCCAAGGAGAAAGATCATAAAGATTTTGATGTGTCATGGGATTTGTATATAGTATTTAGGGATAAGTTGAGACAAGTATGGATCTAGTAGATATTTAAGGGATCTACATTTATTGAGTAGATATCCCTAATTCATGTATAAATAAGAGCAGCATCCTTCAAAGTAAAGAGAGAACAATTATCAGTTATTCATTAGCATCAGATTTATGATTGTTCATTCAACATGAATATTATCATTTTCTCCAAATCATGAGTTATGAGTGTTTTTTGATTCTTAAGGTGTGATATTTGTCCATGTGTGCTCATTGAGGAATGTAAGGATCTCCATACTGAGATAAGTACACTTTGTTGTAGAGTAATCTTGTGAATATACTAATTTTAATTCCGATGTTCATCTTATTTCTTTGTTGTCAATACTTGTAGATAATTTCGGTATGAATTCATGTTATGGCCATGTTTTTGTTGTGTGAAGGTTGATAGCCTTTCAGCAGCTAGTTTTTATGTGAGAAGGAAAACCAAGATCTCCTAAGTTAGGAGTCTCTTCTCCATGAGCTAGATTGAACTGAAACAAGATTTACTTTCTCATACACTTTCCTAGATTAAATTTATCTGAATATTGATTTCCCTTTCAATATATATTTTTTATGTGAGAAGGGCAATCAAGCCCTCCTAAGTTAGGGGACTCTTCTCCATGAGCTAAGAACTGAACTGAAAACAATATTTACTCACTTTCATTTCTTTCCTGCTTTCTTAGATGTTTGGCAATTTTATTATAGAAAGATTGTAGAAGGACAATCAGGGCTCTTGAACAAGAGACTCTTCTCTATATTCTAAAGTAAATTAATTCCATTGATCAAACATTTTTATGCTTTCATAAAATAGATCTGATAGTTTAGATTTGTAATATGCATTTCCATTCTAAACAAACTTCCTACACCTGTTTCATCTGAGGTCCCATATATTTTGGTTTTCTTCTAAGTTTACGAAGCCCTTCGGTTAATAAATTAAATGACAGCAGCCAAAGGTTTAACTACTCCTCCAGAAGAAAACAATGAATTAACATTTGAAGAATCCTGTATATCTGATGATGAACAATTATTTGAACAGGATATTGAGGAGGACGAAGAGAAGTTGCAGCATGATATGAATCAGAGTGGAAATCACCCCTATGAAAGTCTTATCAAAAGGTGGTTTCGATGGTTGCAAACAAGTACGAGGCTAGATTGATTTCATTTTTATTTCATTAAATCACACTCACAAAAACTAAATTCGATCATCCTTGTATATTTTCATTTTAAATTTGCAAAATTGAAAATGAATATATTTTTACTACTATTGCATGAATGGTTACATTGGAAATTTAATTACACGTAATAGTTTGTAATTTTCAATTAGCATAGAATTGGTAGGATGATATTTTCAGTTCGAATAAGTATGCTCTCCTCCTGCGTCTTTGCACGATCTCGAGGATCAGAAAGTAGAACGTTTATAAATGTTTTCAGGATTGCAATATGCGTGTCTCCATTTGCTAAAAAAAATCATCCTAAATCAATAAAAAAAAATCCTAAATTGTTTCAGGGTTAGAATAAAATTTAAATTCTTTTTAAAAGATTTCAATTTAAAAAAGATTTCAATTTAAAAAAAAAAAAAATAGAATAAAATTCAATTTTAAAAAAAGTGAATAAAAAGAATGAAATTCAATTTGTAAAAATAAAATCATTAGAAATAAATTTAATTTCTTAATTGGAATAGAAATTTAAATTTTAGTTTTAAAAAAAAACAATACAAAATAAATTTCATTTTTCTAAATTTTTAGTTTTTAAAAAACAATACAAAAAACTAAAAAGTGGCTTGGGCTATGTATTTTGGGGTGATGGGAACAAAAAAATCATTTCCCTATACATTTTTATAAGCATTTTTTATTGAAAAAATAAGGACAATGTTTTTCCTCTTAGAAATTTTGTTGACCTACATGAACCATACAAAGGTTAAATGTCGAAAAAAATTGATTGTAAATGACCTATCCTATGGTCATTTTAAAACAAATTTATGGCATAAGAGACAAAGTGACAAAGTATAGACGCTAAGGTATATGCCTAAAGATATATGCGATGAATTACAATGAAAAACATGCCAAAAATAAAAAAATTGAAAAAGGAACTAATGGGCATATAATACAAAGTGGGCATGAAATATAATGAAAGGCATCTATGAAGCGGCCATGATAAAAAATATGATGCTACAATGACAAGATAGGCTTGTACACCGTGTAATCCGAAGGACGTAGCCACAGGGAGGACGCAGTCATGGTAGGTACAATGAGCATTGAGTTGGCATAATTGAAATGGTCAAATAAAGTTCAAATGCTCTGAAAAATTATAATGCTTTGTATTACATTTTTTTTGCGTAGTCCAGACCTGCATTACATATTTCTTTCACCATCACAGCTCAAAGTAAGCCCAGGAAAGAGGTTTCAACGCTGTGTATAGTCAAAACCTTGTGAGAGAAACCAGAATTAAGAGAAATGCAGAGCACGATGCTGAAGAAGAAGTGTGGAAGTAAGTAGGGAAGAATTCTCTAGCATGATCGAAGAATCTCGATTTTACTGCGTTTGCCACTCTTCATTGGTTGTTTCGGTTTGATCTATGAGACGAAAGAAATTACGACATAACAATGATAACAGTGATAGTAGGTAGGTGATTCTTGGTATGGTTTGAACACTTGCATGTCTTCCTAGCATCATGTTGCTGTTAAAATCTGCATGTGTGGCTCTGGATTTTCGTATTATCATTGACCCAAATTCAATCGTACAACAACCCTGTTTGAAGTATTATTTTTCTTATCCTTTTTCAACTTTTATAAAACTGGGATGAGACCATATTTAGTGTATGCCGGGCAGATTTATGGGTAGTTATTGAACTCAAAACCCTCATATAGTTTCGAGTTTCTTCTCTGTTTTTTATGTCCCAGGGTTTGTTTTGAAGGTTTGTGGGGTTCAAAATTTGTTTTTCTATAGTTCACTGTTGAGGTTTAGAGCCGAGCCCTGTAAAGTAGGTTTTGAGGTCGAATATCTTGAACAGGCCTCGATGACTCGCTGTGTTTTGGTCATCTTCATTTTAAAGGGTTCCAGGGCTTTGGGTTCTTCACAGAGTCTAAATAGAAGTCTAAGACTGCAGTTGGAGCTAGGATTTGAGCTTTAAACCTCCTAGAGTGAATTTCTGGCGCTTATAGCATAATTTGGGGATTCTGCGGCTATTTGGGAGTTGTGTGAACAACGAATGAGTGTGTTTATAGTGTCTGCAATGAAAGTTTAGGTCGCCCCGCTGTTTGAGGTAGGGCTTCAGCTTAAAATACTAAAACCCTCGCGTTACTCTATATTTTTCAACATAATTTGCACTTTTAGACGACTGCAATGGCCGGCTCAGAGGTAGCAACTCCTACATCCCCCAATGGCTCTGCCTTCCTTCCAGGTCTTCCCTTGTTAAGGACAGTCCTATTCTATCCATGATGAACAAGCGTCTTAGGGCCCTGAAAAAAGAAATATAACCAGATATTACAGATCGAGGACAGTGAAGCCCAGGGTAAAGTTATAAACAAAGAGCAGGACGATGTGTTGAAGTCAAAGGCTAGTGTTATCGTATTGATCGATGAGTACAAGAAACTTAGGCAGCTTCTTGCTACTGTTGTGAAGGAAGAGATTGCCGAGAATGAAAAAGAGTTACTAGAAGAGAATGCTGCCAGCAAGGAGCCTACAGCTGAATATGGTGTGGTCACAGAGGGTTCCAGTATTCCGGAGAATGGAACCTAAGACACACAGAATAGTGACGAGGTGAAGACTAGTGAAGCAACTTCTCTAGCAGAGGGAGATGTTGCGAAGGATGGCGTGGTGCTTTCTAATGAGGCCATTGCAGAGCTTTTGAAGATCTTGTACTTTGCTCATTTGTTCGATGTGACTTCACAGAATGATTTTTCCTCGATGATGTGGACAAAAAATGCATGAGCGAAGCTCTTGCTTATCTTATGATTATGTGACCGATGATGCCACCACAAAACCCCTGGCAGAAGAGGATCTCGATCCATTGTCTCTATTTGGTTCTCTCATGACTTCAAGGCTGCCCAATGCAACTCTTTCTCATAAGAGTGCTCTTCAGAGCTACATTCATCACGCAAGGCGGTGGTTGGTTAACTTGAACAATCCTATTCATCGAGATAATGTAGTATCTTACTCTGATTTTAGGCAGAAGTTGAACATAATTTTATCGTCAGAGTACTTTACCATGACTCCTGAGTTACAAACTGTCACTCAGCAAACTGCAGCTGCAGCAGCTACAGCTGCTTGACAATTTGTTACCCAAGTCTATGTGCAAGAAAAATAACATTGCAGAGATCTACAACTCAGAAATATCCTCCTTGCCTAACTAATATTAATTTTGTGATGGCGCTGTGACTCTGAAAAGTATTTTCAATTGATTGCGTCCTTGAGTTGCCTCAACATTACCATATCGATGAAGTATGAATATAAAGGGAAGATTTGGTTCAGAAGTAAGTATCACGAATCTGAAACATTGCATGTGACTGGAACTTTAAAGATTACCTTGCATTCGGTGCCCAAATGTATGTTTTTGGCCATATTTTTTTTTTACCAATGTGATGATAACATTTAGTTTAGATTACATATTGTGGTTTACAGTTTTGTAGCTAGTGATATGTAGCTTCACCGTAATAATAATCAATAAAAAAAAACTTTATTTGGATTTTAGAATTTCATGTCATGAATAGTGAATAATCATTTCTAATTCACGATCTTTGGATTCTTTTAACACTTTTCATATTGTAAGTGTATCATAGTGCCTTTAAGACATTCATAATAATAAATCTTATCAAGAAAAAAATTAAAACAATACGAAACAATTTTTTGTGATTTTAGTATTTTTATTTTATTTTTTTTAACAATTCAAAACAAATTTTAATTTTAAAT
>APFE031217095.1:0-36201 GCA_000404065.3 Pinus taeda | reverse complement strand
ATAAATATATAGATGAACCAATAGTATTATTTTATTCGGAATTGGTTCGCTATATGTATTTTTATATATACATTTATTAATAAACTATTATATTTAAGTTAAATAAACAAATGAATTTCTAGCTAGTAAGAGTACTTTAATTATATATTTTACCTAATTTAGCGTATTTCTAGGAATAATAATAATTAAGAATATAGCAAGCATATTGTTTATTTGACTAGGGTCATAAGGTCAAATTTAACTGTTATCAATCTAGCCGTTGGTGTCTCTGCCCAAACTATTTAACAAGCTAAGCTGGATCGGTTCTTCAACTTGTCCTGACGATGAACCACACTGGTTGGTTCGAAACGTGTCGACAAATTATTATTTATGTGATTTCGTCGAAAATTCTCTAAACAAAATCAAAACAATTAAAAAAAAACAAAACAAAACAAATGAACATAAAAAACAATAAAAAAAACAAATAAATTGTAAATGGACATTTCATACCTCTTGAAAACAATTTATATTTTCTTGGAGTTACTTCAAAGGAACTTGCATGCAAAGGCAACAGGTAAAAAAATTTCATTTTATTTCGTTGTTAACATTCATACTTGCATTTTATGTCCTTTAAAAAGCTCTCACAATTTTCATGTAGAATTTGTACTGAGCTTTTATAGGTGCGCGCCAATCCAAGTTCATGCAAATGTGATCTCCAGAAATCACATTCATCATTGAAAGCTTGAAGGAGATAATTACATATGTTGTGACATTTGTCGCTACACATAAATCTTTTGCGTCATGATATATTTACCCACACTTCTCCTTCAAAGCCTCATCAATCATCCATGTTAAAGTCCACTGATTCTTTTCCTTATCCTTCACGACTTCATACATGTCTATTTTTCTGAGTCGCATACATTTTTGCCTACTTTTCAGTTCATCTTTTTTCCTCATGACTAAACCATCCATCTCTCTACATTGCCTTGCTTTTCTTGCCATAAAAACTGTTTGACCATAACATCTTGTATCTACAGTCCTACCAATCATTTTGTATGAACTTGAGTTGACTGATGTGGGATTCCTTAAGGCCCACCTTTCAACAAGTCTTGACCAATTGACCTCAGCACCTTATCTGGGATAAATAATAGAGCCATTATTAGTACCTTGAGGCTTGCATGCCTTAATGGCAAGTCTTCTCGCCAAGGAACAATGGGAATACATTAGTGTCTCTTGTTTGCTAGATCTTGCAAGTGGCTCGACATTATCTTATCTATTCACACTTCACAAGATGTACTTGAGTACCTTGGCACTCATTGACATTAATGGTGAGTTTGACTCACATTGGTTAACGACATTCATCAATGGTCTGTAATCCAACGACTTCTTTCCAAGTTCGACATCGACACATTTATTCACATGGAAAGAATTGTGCCATGATATGGGACGACATGAAGACTATATGATTCAGTAGTAGATTCAATAGTATTTTATACTTTGGAACAAATTCAGTAGCAGTAATGAAGGATCCACATTCACGACTTCATCCATTATGTATGCAACCAAGACACAGATCACATTCTTGTATTCTTCATTCCATGATTCAGCAACAGAAGCTACACTTTTCTACATATACACAATTTGTCCACTCAAGTAAGTAAAGGTATGTTATTTTCTAGCTTTTTATCATACAATGCCTTTAATACTAAAATTATAATTTCTGGAAAATGTTACACCATGTTCATTTTCATACCTCATATTCACATACATACTCCATTAACACCTTTCATATGTCATATATGTCCTTCATGCACATGTCATCCTAACCAACATACTTTTTCCAAACAACTACTATTGCATTATGATTCAAATGTTACATGTTTTGAAAAGAATGATCAAAGAATGAATGGTTGATTAAAGGTTTTCAAAGTCTTTTGATGCAACAAAAAAACAACAAAAGTATTGTTACACAAGAACCAATACAAATCAAATTTTGGTTGTCACACAAGAACCAACCAAAATAATATGTTGCAATCAAATGTTTTTAAGAAAGAAGACTTTACGAAAAGGAACAAAGTTGTCAAAAATAAAATTATGCGAAGTTAAAAAAACTGATATCAACCAAACTCGATATAAAAGAAAGACAATGCAAAAAGATTAAATCATGATTAAGTGAATCAATGCAATAGATTGCATGAGGACATGCAATAACTTAAGTTGGGGGGTATGTTGGGCTGCCAAATTAACATACATTTTCACTCCATTTTCACCTTTATCTTCATTTTGTCACCTCATTTCATCACATTATCATTACATAAATCTATATTTCCAATACCATATGGGTTCATATCTTCATTTTCCGAAGTTATTAATTTTATGTATTTAGAGTGAATTTATGATTAAAAGTTAGAGAAATAACATGTATTTTCTTATACCTAAAAGTGGCTTGAGTTTAATGACATGTGTAGATCATTTGGAAGCTTCCAAGGCACCCTTATGTGGCCTCCCAAGATCAAATTCGAATTTCAACTCAAGAGGTGGACCATATTCCAAGGAGAAAGATCATGAAGATTTTGATGTGTCATGGGATTTGTATCTAGTATTTAGGGATAAGTTGAGACAGGTATGGATCTAGTAGATATTTAATGGATCTACATTTATTGAGTAGATATCCCTAATTAATGTATAAATAAGAGGAGCATACTTCAAAGGAAAGAGAGAACAGTTATCAGTTATTCATTAGCATCAGATTTATGATTGTTCATTCAACATGAATAATACCATTTTCTCCAAATCATGAGTTATGAGTGTTGTTTGATTCTTAAGGTGTGATAGTTGTTCATGTGTGCTGATTGAGGAATGGAAGGATCCCCATACTGAGATAAGTACACTTTGTTGTAGAGTAATATTGTGAATATACTAATTTTAATTCTGATTTTCATCTTATTTCTTTGTTGTAAATACTTGTAGATAATTTCAGTATGAATTCATGTTATGGCCATGTTTTTGTTGTGTGAAGGTTGATCTCCTCTCAGTAGCTAGTTTTTATGTGAGAAGGACAGCCAAGATCTCCTAAGTTAGGAGTCTCTTCTCCATGAGCTAGACTGAACTGAAACAAGATTTACTTTCTCATATGCTTTCCTAGATTACGTTTATGTGAATATTGATTTCCCTTTTAGTATCTATTTTTTATGTGAGAAGGGAAATCAAGTACTCCTAAGTAAGGGGACTCTTCTCCATGAGCTAAGAATTGAACTGAAAACAATATTTACTTGCTTTCATTTATTTCATGCTTTCTTAGATGTTTGGCAATGTTATTATAGAAAGATTGTAGAAGGACAATCAGGACTCTTGAACAAGAGACTCTTCTCTATCTTCTAAAGTAAATTAATTCCATTGATCAAACAGTTTTATGCTTTCATAAAATAGATCTGATAGTTTAGATTTGTAATATGCATTTTCATTCTAAACAAACTTCCTACACCTATTTCATCTAAGTTCCCATACATTTTGGTTTGCTTCTAAGTTTACGAAACCCCTGGGTTGATAAATTAAATGACAGGGATTTAATAGACAGTTAAATCGCCCAATAGTAACAACAATAATAACCATACATTTATATCACCAACAATGATATGTACTTATCATAGTCAACATAATGCAAAAAGGAGTGCTCAAGAAACCATAATGCCAACAATGAACTATTAGAAGCATAGTATATGCTCCCCTTGAACCCGTGCCAATTCTTCACCATTAATTCTGATCACATCATACCCATCAGTTAGCAAATGCAGCAAAGAGCCATTTCAACAACAACAATATCATTTTGCAACAACTCATAAACTCATCATAAACCAACACATTCCTAAGCAACATATGGGCATCATCAACAAGTTGTAAAAATATCAATGATATAAACATAATGACAATAATAAATTGATGGAAGCATATATAAAGCTCCCCCTGAATCTGTGCCACATCAAAAACTGTGTCTACACGTGTGTGTATTTCATAATATTTGCGTACAAAATATAAAATGTTTATTTTTCAAAGCTACAATTGCCCCTAAACATAGTATTTTTGTTCTTGTTCACTATTACTTCATCAGATGCAATTTCAATAATATAAACATCACCAAAATAATATCAAAACAACATAGGAAATCATCATCAAGATACACATGCATAACTCCCCCTGAGATCATACATCACTAATCCCGTGGACCTAATAATCATCACTTGTTCTCCATGAGGCTATGTAAGTCACATTCACTTTTGTAGTCCCTGTTATAAGTATGCTTTAAGAACAATGGACTGCAGTAGGGAAAATCTTCCCTACGTCTTTGACTAATGTTCCTTCTTCCTCCAAATATGCTTGAAATTTCTAATAATGTGCTTGAACTTATGGAACATTTCCCATATTTTTCTTTCATTCCAAGTGCTTGACATAGAATCAGTGACCTTATGCCCAAATGAGTTACTATAAAAGAAAATATCCATGAAACCATCCTTTATGCCTAGGGATTGATTTTAACTTTCATCTAGTCAAATGTGTGACTTGATTCAGTTTTCTTTTGGAAAAACTTATGTTGCCTGTTATTTTCATGACACTGTGAATCTGAAAGCATGTGGTTGTATCTAATGCCTATCTTGGTTAGAGGACATATTTGTTCATTGATAATCTTCTTAGGTCCCTATAATACTAGTGATTCCCCCATTACTATTGTCATTGTAGCCCTTATTGTTATTGTTGTGCCCCTATTGTCCCCATATTGTTATTATTGTGCCCCATAGAAGACCACTGTCGTTATTGTTGTGCCCTTATATTATTATTGTTATGTATACTTTGATTATATTGTGACCCCTTAGACTCTGATATATAGAAAGGAGGTTTCGTCATTTCATCCAAGAATTATTCATTTGTGTAATTTAAAGGAGGTTTCCCCTCGAAGAGGCTTATTTTAAAGGTGTTGATCTCTCTTTTCTATATTCTTGTGAGCTGGTTCATAACATTTGGTATCAGAGCTTTGGATCCTAGGGTTTCGCTGCTCCAAACAGGCCATCGTGGCATTTTTGCTATAACATTTTCTCTACGACGTTTTAGAAGCTAAAAAAAAATCCATTTGAGCCGAAATCGTTCTGAACCTCAGGTCTGAATTTCAGATCTTGTCTCACTATATTTTCGAAGATATGAGCTAAGGAAGTCAGGATTTTTGCAGACTCCTGAATTACATTCCAAACATGTGAACTTGGTAAAATAGTCATAAATATCTCTCTGAACATCAGATTGAAATTTCCTCAGAAGTTATAGAAAGAGGATGGATTGTAGTTTTCTGTGTATCATTTTCAGATTTGATGGTGGAAACAGTGACACATAGAACATCGTACAAATTCGCTCTACTGAAAAATTATATAATCAGGTCATCTTGGGAGATTGGGCATAATTCGTTCTTGGAAAATCCAATTTTGATCAGATTGGTGGCATTGGAAAGAGGACTCAAAGGGCTACCGCACGAAGCAGTTTTATACCTTGGAGATCTACAATTACAAAGTTACAATAGATTCAATATCGATCTTCTACAAGGAGAAAAAAGGTGTGTAGTCTTTTTAAAATTGTGCATAAGTTTGGGTTGAAAAAATAGTTCAAAGTTCAAAGGGAATAGTGAAGCATAATTATCATTAATTGATGCCCCAAAGAAAGAAAATGGAAACACCTAGTAAGAAACCTGAAAGCTCTAGCATGACTCATGAAGAAGAGGAAGAAATGAAACATGATATATCAAAATTACGAGACCAAGTGTAACAAGTTTCAATCTCACAAAAGGTAACAAAAGCTAAGATTGATGCTTTAAAGAAAGGCATGGAAGCTAAGATAAATGGCGTGGAAGGTAATATGGATGGCATGGAAGCTAAGATGGATGGAATGGAAGCTAAGATGAATGACATGGATTCTAAGATGGAAGATTTGAAGACATATTTGACTAAGTTGCTACAAGAAATGCTTACTAATGGTGAAAGGGTAGTAAAAGAAACTCATGATGAGAACAAGATAAATGTTAATAATGATTTCATAGACTCTAACATTGGAACGAAGACCCACCATGTTCTAAATATTGATATGAGGAATTTTGATGGCAAGGATCCCACAACATGGATACTACAGACGGAGCAATATTTCGATCTCTATAATATGAAAAACACATAAAAGGTATGCATTGAAACTTTAGATTTGGAACCAAATCCTTTTGTATGGTATCAATGGATTTTTTCTCATAAAAAAATTGTCACTTGGGCAATTTTTATGGAAGAAATGATAACACATAATGAGGATACAAAAAGAAACACTTTTTTTATCCAATCGACAAACCTTAAACAAAAGGGTTCAATGATGGAGCACATTGAGGACTTCCAAAAAATGAATATAAGGGTAAAAGATATTCCAGAGGAGCATAGGATTGATGTGTTCACAGGGACTTTAAAGGATAACATCCAACATGAGGTTCGCCTTTGGGAACCTGACTCATTAGAGAAGGCATTCAAGTTGGCAAGAAAAATGGAAAGAAAAATTATGGAAACAAGGAAGCCTACCACTCACAACAATAAGGATGGAAGTGTTGTTTCTCCTAGCCTTCCACAACCTACAAGGTTGACACCCCAACAACTAGAAGAAAAAATAGCAAAACAGATTTGTTACTATTGTGATAGAAAATACACTAAAGGTCATAAGTGTGCTGAAAAGAAATTATTTTACATAGATTGTGAAGAGGAGGAGTAAAAGGGACAAGAAACATCAAAAGAAGAGGATATACACCAAGAAAAAACCTTGCAGAAATAAGAAATGAATCCGACCATATCCTGTAATGCATTGGCCAGAATTACCACTCCTCAAACTGTCAAGATAGAAGGACATATCAAGAAGAAAAAGGTAATAGTGTTGATTGATTCGGGTAGTACCCGTAATTTTATTCATTGTAAGATAGCAAAGGAATTGAACTACTTCCTATATCCAATGCTAGAGTGCCATAATATTAAACTATCCATGGGAGAATATGTATTGAATATCCCAATGCTTTCCATTCCAATGGGTGGTGTTGATGTTGTACTAGGAGTCCAATGGCTACAATCCTTGGGTACAATAGCTTTTAATTTTCAAGAAATTTTCATGAAATTTTCTTCAGAAGGAAAGGTTGTTGAATTAAGAGGTATCACAGGGAGACTAGTAAAGATAATTAGCTCTAATGGAATGACAAAGCTTCTAAAGAAAGAAAAACGAGGCGTAATTGCACAATTATGTTCACTTATAGGTTCCCACATCAAAATAATCTATTTCTCTAGATCTCCAAAAAGTCTTGGACAATCATTCCAAGGTATTTGAGACTCCCAAAGGTCTCCCACCTATTCGTAATCATGATCACGCTATTCATTTGATTCGAGGAAGTGTTCCTCCAAACATCAAGCCTTACAGAGATCCTTATACCCAAAAGAGTGAACTTAAATGTATGGTTGCAGAAATGCTAAACGTTGGTATAATTCAACCTAGTCAAAGTTCTTTCTCTACTCTAGTAGTATTGGTGCACAAGAAATAAGGATCATGGCACATGTGTCCGGATTATAGGGAGCTCAACAAGTTCACTATTAAAGATCAATTTCCCATTCCTGTCATTGATGAACTATTGGATGAATTTCATGGATCAATTTACTTCACCAAGTTAGATCTTCGTTCAGGATATCATCAAATCAGAATGAAGGCTAAATATATTCTGAAAACAACATTTAGAACTCATAAGGGTCATTATGAATTTCTGGTCATGCCTTTTGGCCTGACCAATGCACCTTCTACATTTCAAGGTTTGATACATTCCATTTTCAAATCCTTCCTTAGAAAATTTGTGTTAGTATGTTTTGATGATATACTAATCTATAGCAAGTCTTGGAAGGATCATGTTCAACATGTTGACAGGGTGATCAAACTATTGAAGGAGAAATAATTATATGCAAAAATCTCCAAATGTTTCTTTGGAGTACAATAGGTGGAATATATGGGTCATATTGTATCTCATGAAGGTGTTAAGGTGGACCCTAGCAAAATTAAAGCCATTAAGGAATGGAAAATCTCCACATCCATAAAGCATCTACGAGGATTTCCTGGGTTGACAGGGTATTATTGCAAGCTTGTTAAGAATTATGGGAGAATAGAAGTACCTCTAACAACATTATTGAAGAAAGATGCATTTTTATGGACTCTAGAAGCAACAAAGGCCTTTGAACATCTTAAAGAGGCAATGTTCCAAGCACTGGTCTTAGCTACGCCGAACTTCACAAAAACCTTTATTGTGGAATGTGATGCCTCATGAAATGGAATTGGTGTTGTTTTAATGCAAGAAGAAAGACTGATTGCTTTCAAAAGTCATCTAATCAAACGGAAATATTTACAGAAAGCTATTTATGAGAAGAAAATGTTGGCAATACTACATGAACTTAAGAAATGGTGACCCTACCTAATGGGAAGACACTTCAAGGTAAAAATGGATCATCATAGTCTTAAATACTTTTTAGAACAAATATTGTATTCAAAAGAGCAACAAAAATGGGTCACAAAGATGTTGGGTTATGACTTTGAAATCATATACAAAAAAGGGAAGTAAAATGTTTTGGCAGATGCACTCTCAAGAAAGGATGAGGATGTGGAAGCATTGGTTTGTGCCATTTATATTATCTAACTAGATTGGATAAATGAAGCAACGAATGAATGGAAGAATGATGAAGAAGTGTGGGAACTCATTCAAAAGTTACAACAAGATCCTAGTACATCTGATAAATTTCGCTGGAAAAATGATTCGTTATGGTACACAGATCACTTATACCTATGTCAGAAGTCCCAACTCAAACAAAAAATTCTTATGTAATTTCACGTCTCTCCCTTAAGAGGGCGCTCAGGATTTTTAAAAACTTACCACAGGGTTAAGAAGGAATTTTTTTGGGATGGCCTTCAATATGATATTCAAAAGTTTGTGGTGGAATGTTTGATTTGCCAACAAAATAAAGTTGAAACAATTAAGACCCCAGGTCTATTACAACCTTTATCCATTCCAAGTCAATGTTGGGAGGAGGTTTCAATGTTTTTTATCATAGGTTTACCCAAGATCGAAGGAAAGAGTGTCATCATGGTGGTAGTTGACAGACTTACCAAGTATGCACACTTTGTTGCATTATCTAATCCATTTAAAGCTAGTACAGTTTCTACAGCATTTATGGAAACAATTCAAAAGCTACATGGAAACACAAAGATTATTGTAAGCAGCAGAGATCCCATTTTCACTGGAAATTTTTGGGTAGAATTATTTTCTTCTCTTGCTACTTGTTGGGTTGTGTTATATTCTTTCCACAACTAGCCCACGTAGTTAATCGGGGGGTTAGAGGGGGGGTGGAGCCCCCCCCTTTGTTGTGCCAATTGCATAGCTGGGGGGGTCACAGGGGGTCTGACGGCTACAAGTAACCCCACTCTATGGGGTCCGGGACAATGCCCCAGAAAATTTTGGTTTTGGAACCTATGTTAGGTTGGGCAGACCCACGTATGGTTTTGTGCATGATTTTGCACATGTTTTTGGATGCGATGGTTTTTGGTCCATGGTTTTGGACTTGATGGTTTTCAGTCCATGGTATTGGATGCTTCGGCATGTATAAATATGTATTATAACAGTGAAAGGAACAATAATGAAAAATCAAGTTGGTAGTCCCGGTTTTGGGATCCAGGGGAAATCTCTGTGTATATGTGTTTTATGTGTTATGCTCTCGCATTGTTTATTTTTTGTGTTTTAGAATTCATATGCCAGGTAATTTCTGTACGGGTTAACCTACATTTGGTATCAGAGCTGTTTTGGCTTCAAGGGGACGCCTTTGTTGCTGAGGGTTTCGCTCGGGCCTGTGGTAGACCCTGTTCAGTGGGAGATCTGCGAGATCGATTCTGGTGGTGAAAGAAGATGGCGAGCAGCGGAAAGATAGAGATTGAGAAGTTCAATGGTCAGAGTTTTGAGTTGTGGAAACTCAAGATGGAGGATCTGTTGGTGGATAAAGATCAGTGGAGCGCGGTAGATCTGGGTACTAAACCAACGGGAGTGACCGATGAAGAATGGAAGAAGTTGGATCGGAAGGCAAAGAGCACAATACGATTGTGTGTCTCAGATTCAGTATTGTTGAATGTATCAGGGGAAGCTACGGCGAAGGATTTATGGGACAAGTTAGGGACTTTGTACAATCTAAGTCTCTGGTGAATAAACTGTTCTTGCGGAAAAAGCTGTATAACCTGAGGATGAAAGATGGAGACTCGGTGACAGAGCATCTAAATGCGTTTAATACTGTGGTAAGTCAGTTATTATCTGTTGATATTAAAATTTCAGATGAAGATAAGTGCATCAGTTTGTTGTGTTCTCTACCAGACTCGTGGGATAGTCTAGTTATTGCAATAGTAGCAATGCAACTGCTTTGCAGTTTGATGAAATAGTCTCAGCCTTGCTGACGGAGGAGATGAGATGGAAAAATATGGACAACCAAAATGGTGATGCCTTGTCTATACGAGGACGGTCCCAGAACAGAAACAAAAATAAGTCATCGAGTGGGAGATCGAAATCTAGAGGGAGATCTAAATCTCCAAGAAAACCTACAAAGGTGGTGTGCTGGAAATGCGGAAAGGAAGGGCACTTCAGAAGGGAGTGTAAATCTAAAGCTCCTGATAAAGGAAAGGAATCTAATGATGCTCCTTCTACAGAGGCGAAAACCACCTCAGATGAAGGTGGGGATGTGTACTTGGCTTCTTCAAGTACACATGTAGATCATGAGGCATGGTTGATTGACTCAGGTGCATCCTTTCTCTTCACTCCCCATAGAGAGTGGTTATGCGAGTAGAGAAATATGATGATGGTGATGTCTTCTTGGGGGGATGATAGGAAGGCTAGAATCATTGGTCACAGAAAAGTAAAGTTGAAGTTGCAAGGTGGAAGAGTTAGAACACTTCTAGGTGTTCTGCATATTCCTGCATTAGCCAGAAATATGATTTCTATAAGCAAGCTGGATGATGCAGGTGTAAAAACAGTGTTCGAAAAGGATATCTGAAAGATGGTTCGGGGGGCACTGGTATTTATTCGAGGAGTTTCGATTGGAACTTTGTACAAGCTACAAGGTAGCACTATTGTTGATGGGTGCAACAGTTCTGCGGTTCCTGAAAGTGGAGCAGAAAATCTAGTGGTCTTTAGAGAGAAGACAATGTTGTGGCATCAAAGGCTTGGACATATTGGAGAGAAGGACCTTCAAATACATAACGGTAAAGGTATGGTAGAAGTTATGAGTAATAGCTCTCTGGATTTTTATTCCTGTGAAAATTGTGTATATGGGAAGCAGAATCGAGTGAGTTTCCCCTCTGGTGGTAAGAGGGTGAAACAGATATTAGAACTTGTGCACAGTGATGTGTTTGGACCTGCGAAGGTTCCATCACTTGGTAAGTCTGTGTACAGTGTATCATTTATAGATGGCTTCTCAAGGAATACATGGATATATTTCCTTAAGAAGAAATTTGAAGTCTTTGACAGGTTTAAAGAATTTAAGGCTCTGGTGGAAATCAGACAAAGAAGAAGATAAAGGTGTTGAGGACAGATAACGGTGGAGAGTTTTGTCGTAAGGAATTTGAAGAACTCTGTAAGAAGTGTGGTATAGCATGGAAGAATACTACTCCATATACACCTCAGCAAAGTGGAGTTGAAGAAAGAATGAACAAGACGTTGATGGAAAGGGCAAGAAGCATGCTCAGTGGTGTCGGGTTAGGATAGGAATTCTAGGCAGAGGCGGTGGAGAAAACATGTTAGCTGGTCAATGGATCACCTTCATCAGTGTTGGAGGATAAGACTCCACAAGAGGTATGGACTGGTAAGAAACCCTCTCTTCACATCTGAGGGTATTTGGATGTGATGCATATGTACATGTTCCAAAGGAGAAACGAACCAAGTTGGATAGTAAATCTAAAAAGTGCATCTTTATTGGGTATAAGGATGGTTTAAAGGGTTATAAGCTTTGGAACCCAGTAATAAGGAAGGTTGTGTACAGTAAATTGTGGAACGAATAGTGGGAGAACTAGGAGAAGTCATAACGTCTTCAGTTTTCCACCAAATTGGTGGCAAAAAGAGGCTAGATAGACATATTTGAGTATTCTGAACTCATTTAGACATGTTTCAGAGGAATTTGAGCATTGTAAACAGAATTTTGTTGTAATTTTGATTATAATAAAGAGGCCCAAGCATTGGAAGTTGGACCAAGGAGACATAGCCATGGAGGGGTGAACTCCTCATCAAATCTTTGTGTTGTGTTTTGTATCATGATGTTCTTTGTTGTTATTTTTTTGTTGTTCAGCATATGTTTTATGTTAAATTGTTTATATCATTTACATAAGAAACTCTCATGGGAATCAGCTAATTAAGCAAAAATGGTGAATCCTTAAGCACTTGATAAGCAAATGATAAGCATCTTGGGTTTTATTTTGAATGGGGTATTAGCAAAGCATTACTAATCTGCTCCATTTTAGATCAAGTTGGTGTCATAGCCAGGTTTTTTCTTACTAGATTTTCTTATGCAAAGAAGGAGTATTATTTTCTAGTTTTGTGTCACTCTAACAAGGTTAAAACTCAAAAGAGGTGAAGGAAAGTTGGTTGGAAACCTTGAAGTTGGGTCAAGGGGAAGAAGAGAAAGGTTGCCACAATCTCCAGCACTAGTTCAGCCTCAAGTTGTAGTTGAAACTCGAGAGATCATGTTTCATGAAGGAGAACCTACAAACATGACAGAAGATGAGAAAACCTTCATAAAGGCTTTCTTTGATATGAAAGAGATGGTGAAGTTCCTCTATGAAGAGAGGAATAACAGGTTGCAAGGAGAAAGTTCCAAACCTCCCAAAGGAGAAGGATCTTTAGGAGGAGGTAATGGAAAAAGGGGTAATGGGAATGGAGACAAACGTCCACCATATTCTTCATTTTCTTCTTCAAAAGCATCTTCACACTCTTCCACTAATACAACCCTTACTCATACTCATCATCAATTTTTTCAAAAGGGACTAGTAAATCACTTTTCTAAAACTTAATGTTAAATTTGAGTTGCCCATGTATAATGGTGAAGTGAATGTAGATAAGCTTGATAATTGGATTCGTCACTTGGAGGTCTATTGCAGGATTCAGAACCTTCAAGAGGATGATATCAAAATTCAGCTGGTTTCACTGAGAATGGAGGGCGAAACACCCATTTGGTGGGAAGAAAGAACTCAATATGAGATCAAAAAACATGGTAAGATCTCTATTACTTGGTCTGATAAAAAGACAATTCTACCCTTTAGCTCATATGTAAAAAGATATCATGAATTCGAAAAATTTCTGAGAATTAATAGCTGAAAATGTGCAAGAGTATACTCAATAGTTTGGGAGAAGAGCTCTTATGCTAGGAGTAGACTTGCAGTCACAAGATACTTTGTTGAAATACATAGGAGGTTTACATAGCTATCTTCGACACACCATTCTTATGTTTAATCCCACAAATCTTCATGACCCTGTGTTCAAGCTACACACCTCGAAGCAAGAGGGAAAAATGTACAAGAAGAATGTAAGAAGAAGCCATTCCAAAGTGGTGAAAAAGGAAAGAAATTTAAAGGAAAGAAGAAGAAAAATGCTTCTGTTAAGAAAGAAAGGGAGAAACCCGTGTGTAATAATTGTTCCAAAGAGGGCCATGATGAAGCGCATTGCTGGAAGCTTCATCCTAAATTAAGACCGAAGAAATTTAACAATAAAGGGAAACAAAAGACAAACGCAGCTGTACAACAAGACTTGGGTTTCGACTCAGGTGATGAAACAAATATTGCACCCATAGTCACAAAGGAAAAGTCGTGGAAAAGAAAAGAAAAGAGGAAGTTGTGGTAAGCACCAACGCCAAAAATAACTCCCAAAATGCTTCAAATGAAGAAAACATAATTGAGTTATTCCATATCAGAGTTATTTCCAAATACACCAAGATTGATACATTGTTTGACAGTGGATCCCAGGAAAATTTAATTTCTACAGACTTGGTCAAGAAGTTGAATCTGGAAACTGTGCCTCATCATAAACTATATCCGTTGGGTTGGATAACCAAGGATGAAAACCTTCAGGTCACAAGGAAATACATTTTCAGGTTTTCTATTACTACAAATTTCGTTGATGAAGTCAAATTAGATGTAGTGCCACCGGATATTTATGGAATTGTGTTGGGAAGCCCATATCTGTATGACCAAAAAGTCGTTTTCCATAGATTTGAGAAAAATTATCATTTTTTCAAAGATGGAGTGGAGTATATTGTGAGATCCCATTGTAGAAAGCTTAATCTGTCTTTAGCAAGCGTAGGGAAAATGAAGTGACTAGTCAATTCCAGCAAGAATCTCATGCTCCTTATGATCAAGAAGAAGAATGACACGGAGCGCGAATCCTTTGAAGGCTCTAACATGAATCTGAAAGCTAAATTGGTTGATGTGCTCAATAAATATGGAGATGTGTTTCAAGAACCAAAGGCATTGCCACCAAAAAGGGGAATTCAACACAAAATTCAGCTACAATAAGACTGTCCACTCCCAAATAATAGTATGTATCGAATGTCAATTCTAGAAAGTTTAGAAATTAAGAAACAAGTCTAGGAATTGTTAGATAAAGGTGTAATCCGTCCCTCTACTTCACCATGTGGTTCACCAATTGTTTTGGTACCCAAGAAATATGGAACATGGCACATGTGTGTAGATTATCAAGCTTTGAATAAAATTACCATAAAAAATTGATACCCACTACCTAGAATATATGATTTTCTATATTAGTTGAAGAATGCAAAATATTTCAATAAATTAGACTTGAGAAGTGGATATCATCAAGTTAGAATAACTGAGAAGGATATTTGGAATACTTCTTTTAAAACCAAACAAGGATTCTTTGAGTGGCTGGTTATGCCTTTCGATCTTTGCAATGCTCCAGCTACATTCATGAGAGTTATGAATGATGTTTTAAGATCCTTTCTTGATGAGTTTGTAATTGTATATTTAGATGATATTTTGATATTCAAAAAATCACGAGAAGAGCGTGTCAAGCATGTGAGGAAAGTGTTGGATGTATTGAAAAAGAACAGTTATTTCTGAAGATGTCTAAATGTGAATTCGGGAAAACTTCCTTAGCGTATTTGGGCCACATAGTTGGAGGAGATGAGCTAAAGATTGACCCCTCTAAATTTTCAATCATTGAGAATTGGCTAATACCCAAATCAGTCACGGAAGTAAGGATTTTTCTGGGAGAACATAGTACTGGAGGAAGTTCATTACCAATTTCTCTTCCATAGCAGCTCCACTACATGCTTTGACCATCGTGAAGGTTGTCTTCCAGTGGGGAGGAAAACAACAAAAAACATTCGATGCTTTAAAAGAAAAGATCAGTTTATCCCAATTTTAGCATTTCCGAATTTTAAACAACCATTTGAAATACAAACAGATGCAAGTGACTACGCCATGGGTCTCTTTTACAGCATGGTAAGCCCATTTCATTCATTTCTGAGATTTTTAATGGCGTTGTTATTAACTATCCTACATATGATAAAGAGCTTTATGCATTGGTGCAAAGTGTGAAGAAATGGAAGCATTAATTAATGGGAAAAGAAACCATTATTCACTCCGATCATCAACCTTTGCAATATCAGTGATTTCAAACAAAATTCCATTTGGTAATCTGGTACAAGAAAGGTATTTATAACAGAGTTGATGGTATGCTTTCTAGACCGGTTGTTAATGTATCCATTTTACTCAAGAATCATTCTATTTTCGGTGAAAGTTATGTTGAACAATACACAATGATACTGACTTTCAAGAGGTATATTCAAACTTGAGTCAAGGCCACCAAGTTGAGGAATTAGACTCCCATGTACATGATAATCTGTTGTATCATTTGGGAAAAATTTATGTTCCACAGGGAGAGAGAGTAAATTTCACAAGGGAAGTGCACACTTCTCTTATTGTTGGACACTTCATTGTAAGTAAAACAATGACAAATCTTCAAAGGTATTTTTGCTGGCCTCAAATGCTTGAAAGTGTATCACGTTTTATCAGAGGTTGTTCATTGTGTGCAATCAGTAAGCCTAGTAATAGGAAACTAGGATTGTAGACACCACTTCCAATTCCTTCATGTCCATGGGAGAGTGCTTCTATGGATTTTGTAGGAGGTCTTCCTTTATCAAGAAAAGGTCATGATTATTTGTACGTAGTTGTGGATCAGCAAGATGTGCATATTCATGCCTTGTAAAAAGAAAATTACAGCTGAAAAAACAACTCAACTTTTCTTTCAAAATGTATGGGTTCATTTTGGATTGCTTACTTCTATTGTAAGTGATCATGATTCCCGATTTCTTGGGAATTTTTGGTCAAATTTATGGAACTTGATGAACACCAAGTTAAAGAAAAGTACAGAATTCCATCCACGAATAGATGGTCAAACTGAAGTGGTTAACATGATAGTTTTTCATTTGCTAAGAGGATATTGCAACAAACATCCTAAGTTGTGGGATGAACAGTTGCATTATATTCAAGATGCTTACAACCGAGCAAAACACTCTTCTACCCTAACTTCGCCTTTTGAGGCATGTCTTGGTTATTTTCCTAAATCACGTTTGGATTTTGTATTTGAGACAGATGTAGTTGTAGATGGACATAGCGACATAGACAGAGCAAAGAAATTCATTGAGCAAATTCAGTTGATTCACCAAACACTTCAAGAAAAACTAGAAAAGAGTCAAGGAAAGTATAAGGCAAGGCATGATAAGAATTATGTGGATCATCAGTTTCAAGTAGGTGATGAAATTTGGCTTTACATTAGCAAGGAAAGGCTTCAAGGTGAAGGTAAAAAGTTGAAACCAATCCATTATGGCCCATTTAAAAATCTGGAAAAGATTGGTAATAATTCTTTCAAGCTTGATTTTCCTTTATAGATGCAAATTTATTCCGTTGTTAATGTTGAAAATTTGAGATTGTATGAGCCTCCTTTTATTGAAGATCGAGGAGAGAATATGCAGATTCCCTCTATTGAATATTTTTCTCTAGAATTTCTTGATGAGCTTCAGCAAGACACCATACTTGAAGAAGAATGAGGTCATCAAAGAGGGGAAATGTTTATTATCTTCGAGTGGGTCTCAAAGATACAAATCCATCAAAGACCAAATGGATTGAAGGGGGGAAGGAGAGGGAACATTACCCTCACCTGTTCAATAACTGAATATAATATTTTCGGGTCCAAAAGGCTTCCAGTGGGGAGGAGTGATCAGATGCTCAAAAATAAAAGTGTCAAAATTTTGTTAAACTCATTTTCAGATGGAAGAGCTCATCATTCTGATTCCAATGATGTGAACATCACTCAAACCCAAGCTCGTATGCAGAAGTTAGAGCAAGTCAAAGTTCAAGTTTGATTTGTCTACATGGCAAGATTGGATGATGTGGCAAAGTCCTTCAGCGAATGAGGAGGCGCCAAGTGGAAGGTTGTCATTGGCCCCCACATATCACAAATCACAAAATACAAGCGAAAATGTGTTACGAAATCGACCCCGAGCAAAGAAGTGATGCAAAGCGATAAATCGCAATCGCATATCGGTGAGGGGAGGACAATTTCAGTAATGAACTCAGAGTTTTGATGTGATGGATCGACCAGGGTGTGATGTCATGGATCACAAATCACAATTGCAACTCACACGAAAAAAATACCTGCATCAGGTTATCCGTCGATTATGAAATACGAAAGGGATCCTGAATGCAATTGGATTATAAGATCCGGTTAATACTTCGTCGGGTTCGCTGATATCGCAATCGCACATCGCTAGCTATGTTTACATGCTTTAAGCTCGATAGAATTCGACAAAATATGGCCCTTTGCGTGGTGAAATATTCACCCATTTATTAATTTTGGGGCTAATTTGTAGGATCATGTCGGATGTGGAGCAAATTATGGAACAAATAGTAGGAGAACTAGGAGAAGTCATAACTTTTTCAGTTTTCCACCAAATTGGTGAAAAAAAGAGGCTAGATATCCATTTTTGAGTATTTTGAGATCATTGACACAGGTTTCAGAGGCATTTTAGCATTGTAAACACACTTTTGTTGTAATTTTTAGCATAATAGAGAGGCCCAAGAATTGGAAGCTGGACCAAGGAGATGTAGCCCAGGAGGGGTGAACTCCTCATCAAATCTTTGTGTTGCGTGTTGTATTTTGATGTTCTTTGTTTTTTTTTTGTTGAAGTTCAACATATGTTTTTGGTTAAATTGTTTATAACATTTACCTAAGAAACTTTCATGGGAATCATTTAATTAAGAAAAAATGGTGAATTATTAAGCACTTGATAAGAAAACGATAAGCGTCTTGGGTTTTATTTTGAATGGGAAATTAGCCCATCATTACTAATATACTCCATTTTAGATCAATCCTTATGTCCTCTTGCGCTTTCCTTCTCTTCCTTTACCTTATTGCTTCAAAATCTAAGTATTCCACACCCTCCAAGAGTGCTCCAAGAAGACTCTAAGTATCCAAAAGTATGAGAGAGAGAGAGAGAGAGAGAGAGAGAATAATGAGAGAGCTCCAAAATAATGATCCTTAGAAGTCATTTTATGAATAAGCCCTTTATTTTCTTCATTTTCAAATAATTTCCTTCATTTTCCTCCTCACATGAAACCTGTGACCTCTCACCTATATTTTCTCCTGATTTCCATTATTTTCATAAATAAATGTGCCAAAAATTCCATTTTTCCTTTCCAAAGCCTTATCCATTGCCTTTACCAATTTACTTAGCCATTAATAAAGTAAATGAACACCCACACTAGGATGTCTTGCCTAACATTCACCTTGGAATAAGTGTCCCATCAACTGTGGTTATTATTTTGCCTTTATTAACTTTTATTACATGTATTTTTCACCAGAACTATTACAGAACCCTCCCCCTCAGGGGAACACCATCCTCGGTGTTCAACAACACCTATAACCACAAGACTGCTGTAATAAAAAAATATTGCCGATGGAGCTTTATAACTTAGCTCATTGCAGTATTTACAATGATCAACTTTTTGAGAAACAAACTAAAATTAAAACATAACAAACATAACATCATAATGACATGACACCCATACTGCTTATCGGATATTTATAACATAGCTCATGGTGGTATTTACATCCATATACCTATGTACATATACCAAACATCACCAAAACATATACCAAAATATACCAAGACATATACCAAGACATATACCAAAACACCATACCAAAACAACTTTGCCTCAACTAGAAAACAAGGAAGGATACATAGCCCACATACGATCCACCATCTCCCATGTAGCTTCATCGGGCCAAAAGTGCTTCCATTGCACCTTAACTTTCTCGATTGCTCAGTTCCGAGCATGAGCACATTTTTTTGCAATATACACTGAGACTTTGATGGAATTCTCCATTTGGTTCCATATAAAATACAGACTAGTCAATCACATGATCAACATCTCTAACATACTTCTTAATAAATGACACATGCAAAACATCATGGACTTTCACTATTGGGGGCAGTGCAAGTCGATAGGCTATTGGCCCAATCCTCTCAACAATATTGAAGGGTCCACAAAACCATGGTGCCAACTTAGCACATGATCCAATCCGCAAGGAGCTCTTCTTTGGTTTGATGTGAAAGTACACCTATTCCCTAACATGGAACTCCTTGAATAACCATTTCCAATCTGCATAAATCTTCTTCCTATCCTGTGTTTCCTTTAGATTTTTCTTGATTACCTACATTTCTTGTTCCATGTCTGCCAACATATCTAGTTGTATCAACACCCTATTAATTAGATCACTCCAACTAATGGGAGTATTGTAACTCCGCCAATACAATGCCTCAAATAGAATTATCCTCAAGGATTCTTGATACCCATTGTTGTATGTGGACTCTACCGAAGATACTCTTCCCACTTTTGTTGCTGGTGAATCACATATATCCTCAACATGTCCTCTAATATACTATTGACCTTCTCTATTTGTCCATCTGTTTGTGGATGATAAATTTTACTGAAGGCCAACTCTATACCCAAACGTACAAATAACTCCTTCCAAAACTTGGAAGTGAACTTCACATCCTTGTCTCACATAATATTCTTCGGAACACCATGCAATTTGACCACACATACCCATGCTACATCGCTACCTGAGAATGTAGACTTTACTGGAATGAAATGTGAAACCTTTGTCAACCTATCCACAATAACCATGATGGAATCATGTTGTCTCACTGTCCTTGGCAAACTTATGATGAATTCCATGGAAACAAACTCTCATTTTCATTCTGGAATCACAATCGGCTATATCATTCCACTTGGATGTTTACACTCTACCTTTACACACTGATAATCAAAGAACCTATCCATAAACTCTACTATATCCCTCTTCATATTCGACCAATAATAAAATATCTTCACTGCTGTCAATGTATTTTGATAACCTGGGTGAGCTGAATATGGTTTCGCATGAAACACCCTCAAGATCACCTTCTTGAGCTCACTACTATCTGGCACATATATCCTATCTCTAAATCAGACCAATCAATTTATTGTAAGGAAATAGTCCACATCCTATGCACCTACATCTGTACCACTAACTGTACCTACACCGATACCTATACTTGTACTACCACCTGTACCTGTACCTGTATTATCACTTGTACATGTACCTATACTCTGCTACAACCTGTTCATAATCTCCAGATATCTGACATCTTGTTAACCTACCTGTAAGATCCTATCCTGTAAGTCTGTCCCGTAGGAGCTCATAGCTCCTAAGTTATTTACATGTACCTGCCTGCTAAGAGCATCTCCCACTCTGTTCTATTTACCTTTAATATACTTTATCTCAAAAAGGAACTCACTGATCGTAGCCAATCACCCAGCCTACCAACCATTCAGGTTCAGTTCGTCAAATAGATACCACAAACCACTATGATCACTTTGCAACACAAACCTCCTGCCCAGAAGGTAGTGCCTCCACATCTTCAATGCATGTATAATCACTACCAACTCAATATCATGTGTGGGGTATTTCTTCTCGTGCTCATTCAGTTTTTGTGACTCATAACATACCACCTATCCATCAGGCATAAGGACTCCACCAAGCCTTTTCTTGCAAGCATCTGTGCATACTATAAACTCTTTATCTGGATTTGTAATCTTTAACACTGGTGCATGTGTCAACAACTACTTAAGCTGCTCAAAACTAGCCTCACACTCCTTTGTCAATTCGAACTTCTTAACTTTCCATTGCAATGATGTGATAGGATAAGAAATTTGTGAGAAGTTACTTATGAACCTTCTGTAATAACCTGTCACCCCATGAAAGATCTCACCTCATCTACATTCCTGGGATTTTCCCATTCCATGATGGCCCTTATCTTTTCTGGGTCTACTGCAATGCCCTCCTTAGAGACAACATGTCCCAAGTAATGTACCTTAGTATGAAATAAACTACACTTTATGAGCTTAGCATACAACTGATGCTCTCTCAACAATCTCAACACTGATGCTAAATGCTCGACATGCTCTTACTCATTTTTAGAATATACCAATATGTCATCAATGAACACAATAACAAAGTTATCAAAATATGGACACAACACACTATTCATCAAGCACATAAATGTAGTTGGAGCATTAGTCAAACCGAATGGAACTACAACAAACTTATAATGTCCATACCTAGTTTGGAAGGTTGTCTTGTAAATGTCCTCCTCTTTGATGCGTACCTGGTGATATCCATATCTCAAATCAATCTTCTCTCCCTTCAACTGATCAAACAAGCCATCAATCCTTGGCAACGAATACCTGTTCTTGATGGTCACTTTGTTCAACTACCTATAGTTAATGCATAATCTGAGAGTACCATATTTCTTCTTCACAAACAATACTGGTGCGCCCCATGGTGATACACTTGGCCTAATGTATCCCATGTCTAGCATTTCCTTAAACTCTAGCTTCAACTCTACCAACTCAAGTGTGCTCATCGTGTAAGGTGTTTTTGATGTTGAAGCTGCCCCTGACACCAACTCAATGGAAACGTCTACCTCCTTGGGAGGTGGAAACTCTGTAATGTACTCAGGGAATACATCCTGGAACTGTTATAGAACTGGGTACCTGCTCAAAACATATGCATCCACAAATTGATTACTTTTGTCACTATAAATGTGCACTGCAAATAACACACACCCTTTCCTGTGGCTACGCTTTTCTTGCATAGATGTTACCATCCTAACTGATGTGGCTTTCATCTTTCCCTGCAAGACTCTTGGTTCCCCATTGTTATCCAAGCACTCAATAGATTTATCATAATATCCCATCTTGGTTCTATGAAGATACAACCAATCCATGCCCAACAACATATTGTATGATCCCAAAGGTAATACATTCAAATGCATTGCGGTATTCATACCATTCAAATCAAATGAAAATTCTCTTACCCAATGATGAACTCACTTCTTTGTACCTTTAGGCAACTGCACCAACCAAAATTTTGAATGCAATTCCTTACTCAAACCACACTTGTCCACCAAGTCAGGACTAACATAGCTATAATTATATCTAGGGTCAATCAAAATAGAAATAACTTGATCACAAAGCTTATCATCCATCTCAATGATAGATGTTCTTGTTTGTTATCCAATGTTACATAAATACGAGGAAAGCTCTGACCAACATCCCCAACAGTTTGTGCCTCCTATGCACTATATATCTTAGGTCTACCACCCTCATACTATGGACAATATCTCATGCAATGATCCCTTCCACAAGTCCAACAACACATGGGTTCCTTATTCTACTCCTCAGATCGATGTCCCTGTTCTCTATCTGATGCATTGAACTTCCTAGATGGTGAAACATTATCTTTATTATCTTTACCCTGAGTTCTTACTCATTTCTTATCCCATTTCACTTTGTTCCTTGCATTACCTTTCTAATCTGGCTTAGTCTCAGATTTGCACTTCGATTTCTCATAGTAATGCCTTAGATTTCAAATGATTTCCTCCAATGATTTAGGCTCATCGAACGCAATCCTTTCTTTAAATGCAATCGACAATCCACTAATGAACCTTTGAATCTTGGCCTTATCCTCCATGAGATAAGGTACATACCTCAGAACCTACTATTGTACTTCTCATCTGTCATGGATCCCATCTTTAGCTCATATAATTCTTTTTCCCTGTCATCAAATTATCTCTCTGGCAGATACTTTTTCTTAAATAGTTGCTCAACTCACTCCAAGTCAAGTCATCTTCATGAATACATCTGACATTATTCACATCTTCCCATCAAATGACTGCTTTACCTCTGAGGCTGAATGTAGCTACTATGGCTTTCATGTTCTCTGAATAATCATGTAAACTGAAGAACTTCCTCCTATCAAGCAACCATGCCTCTGCATCTCGTGGTTTCTTCATCTCTCCATCAAAAGTAGGTGTCTTTGCTTTCTTAAAATCATCTGACAAGTATCCCTTATCACTCCTCCTGTAAGGATGATAACGACGACGATCATAGTACCTATCTGAATCAAAACTAGAATAATACCTATGTCTATCCCTCCTCCTCTCTGGAGTTTCCAACAATCTTCCATCTTTCACTGTGTCATCTCTATCTGAACTGTGACAACCATGTGACCTACTAACATATGCACCATTAGCTCTATCCTCCTACTCATAGATGATCCAATGTGGTCCCTATTGCTGCAAATCTGACAAACTCTGAGTATCACTACATTTACCTCTGATTTCTTCTCCTGCGCTTGCATGATTCTGTCATTATTTGCCTTATAATTCCTTATTTCTTCATTTAAGCTTCTCAGTGTATCTGCCAAATCCAAAGAGTTCCCAACACCATACTTCTCTTATGATTCATAGGGACAGTCTTTTTAGTCTACCATCTTGCTAGCTATTTGATATTTCTTCCTCCAAGCTATATCATGTTAGCTAAACCAAATCACAACAAACTAGCATACCTTCGTATAGCCCGAGGAGGATACCTTGTCTGCAAGATCAACAAATCAACACGATACATGTATAACATAATCATGACAGCATATAGAAACATCACACATAATCATTAGGGTTATTTTTAGGTCTTAAATGGGCCTCCTAACGAAATTATAAAATAATAGTGGAAATAATAAAATAAGGTTAGATTACATCATCAACTTTTAGAGGGAAAAAAAGAAAAAAAATCAACTCGCATTTTCAACTTATCTCCTTATGGGTTTACTCAAATTTCAAGTAACAACACTCATTGGATCAGAATTAGATTCTTCATCTAAGGAGTACCCATGTTGCATACTTTCATTGGACCTTACTACAAAAAAAATGAGAAATACATGAAAACCATGATTGCAAACACATTTTTTCATGTATTTCTCATTTTTTTGTTTAGCAGGGTCCATCAAAAGCATGCAACATGGGTACTAGCTGGATGAGGAATTAAATTTTGCATCCAACAAGTACTCCCGCTTGAAATTTGAGTAAAACCTTAGGGAGATAAGTTGAAAATACAAGTTGAAAAAGTAGATTTATTATTTTATTATTTTTTAATCTCTTTACTTTTTTACTCCAAAAATGGTGAATCATCCCCCACGGTTGACATCACCATCTTGAATCCTATTGTTTCTTATAAATTTTATTTTGGTTGTACAATTTTCTTAGGAGGCCCATTTAAGACCTCAAAATTCCCCTAATGCATATAACCATGCAACCATCATTCTAGCTAGGTTCTAGTCATCAATGCATAACCTTAATAACAACGGATGCCATGACCTCATGGATGACAACAACCATTAAATCATTGTACACTTTACCACATGAAAACATTAACATACATGAACAATGCGTAACCAACCACACACATGCATAAACACATATGATTAAGCATAAACGAACAATACTTGAAACCAAACCTACATGAATGATACATGTAACAAAGCATACAAAAATGTAACCAAACATGCAAAATGATACATGTAAGCGACATATAACAACATGTAACCAATCATACACTTATGATGATGCATCCCAGAATAACAACATCAACTTCCACCTGGCACTAAGATCAACATTATGCAAATGAAACAAGAACATGGAATGTAAGTGTAAGAGACACACATGCAATTAAAATGTGTGCATTACCAACACACAACCCATCCAGTCTGAGGGGTGAACCATGATCTAATACCACTTTGTAACACCCTCCTCCCACATCTACCCAAGAAACCGGCTAGTTGGGGTAAACATGCAACGAGAGACCACTATGATATGATTAGATCTCTTAAGTCACATTAAGGAAGTGGAATCGACATAAATACACCATACAAACATTCAACATCAACATTAGGACCCTCAGGAACCAATCCAACCTTTCTGCAAACTAGCCCCTGGGTCCTATTGATAGTTTGGACCACTTAACCTCTGGACGCTCTCATGCTATGGGCATGCGAGTGTTGAGGGACCTCTGGATGCTCTCACAGGGCTCTAAGCCAATGACTAGGGACTATTTTGCACAGTGTTGTGCCAGTGTCCCCGAGATTTGAGCCACTTTTTCAAGCCCAGGACCTAGGTCAATGTTCAGAATTGAATGACATCTTCATAATAGTAAAATAGCAAGGAAATGATAGTATAAATGCAATCACTTGAATGATACCTTGACTGGACCCCTACTAACCCTGACAGGCATTTCATCAATCCTATCACGAATATGTAATCTAAATTTGTAAACAACAAATCTGAGCATAAGGGTCTCATACTTAGCTAAGAATCACTAAGAAACATTGATGCCTTAACATATCAATGATTCAATTTCCATTTCATCCATTAGGTCATAGATACATTTTTCATTCATTTACTAGTAAAAACATGATGAGAGCCATACATAGTTACTGTCATAAAACATATATATGACCAACATAATAGCAACATAAATACCAATGAAATAACAGACCTATGATCCACATATAGACCAATATAATACTCACAGAAATACAAGGTGAAATAACCTCATATTAATGATGTAAAATCCAAACAGGGATGGGAATTCCACGTTGCACCAGTTCATAGAATGGCTGAGCCAAATCTCTCTTCAACCATTTACCCCCGTGCCATATTCCAAGCATGAATGTGGGATGTCATAGAACACATCAGTCCAAAACCATCCAGGGCTTCTATAGAGGCCAACCACCCCAAAGCATCAAATAGTGTTCCACCTCACAGTCAGAAATAATAAAATCATCATCAAATTGGTCTCTATCCCAGCTTTCTAGGGCTCTAGAACATTTTTTCCGACAAAGTCTCCAGGACTAGTAACTCAACCCACAGTTACCACTAGGCCTGAGAGAGTTTTTCCAACTAAGGCTCCAGGACTAGTAACTCAACCCACTAAGGTCTCCAGAGCGTTTTTCCAACCAAGGCTCTACGAACTAGTAACTCAACACCATCTAAGGAAACATGAGAACCAACCATAAAACAAAACAAGGAAATAAACCCACAATCTCCATGGCTATCCATGAAATGGCAAGGCTAGGTAATTCACTATTAATCCAAACAATCCTCCATGCCAATGAAAAATCATGACCAATAATCCACATGCATATGCCATGCATGCCAAAATTAGTGAGGAAAACATACATACAACTCGGTATGTGCAAGCAAATCCCATTGAAGCTACTAATCCTAGTGTCCTCTTACACTTTCCTACTCTGCCTTTTCCTTCTTGCTCCAAAAATCCAAGTATGCCACACCCTCCAAGGGTGCTCCAAGAAAAATATAAGTATCCAAGAGTATGAGAGAGAGAGATAGGGAATAATGAGAGAGCTCCAAAATTGAATTGACAAAAGGTTACCTTTCACCTCCCTTTTCTCCTAATTTCCATTATTTTCATAAATAAATGTGCCAAAAATGCCATTTTTCCTTTCCAAAGCCTTAGCCATTTCCTTTGCCAATTTCCTTAGCCATTAATAAACCAAATGAACTCCCACACTAGGATGTCTTTCCCAATATTCAACTTGGAATAAGTGTCCCATCAACCCTGGTTATTATTTTTCCTTTATTAACTATTATTACATGGAATTTTCACCGGGGCTATTACAAAACCACTGTACACATATTACATTACTAAGAATACCTTTATTGCAAACAAAACTCACATTACACAACCTTCACTTTCAAAACAACAGACTTCTTAAAATAACATTTAGATCACAACATTATTATAATCACAAATCCATCATTAGTAGGTACTTAGTCATTTGCAACTAGTAAATCAGTCAAGCATATATATCAACATATCTTCAAATATTTCATATATGAGTTTTATCTTTTCTCCTTGGTGCACTCCTATTCCATATCAGATCACACACAAATAATCCATTACTTGCACACCTAACACCTTGATCTCCATGTCTTTATATAGCTTTTTCCTTAGCCAATACCTTAGGTAAATCCCTTGGTAATGTTGTTAGTATATGTTGACAGGATCAAATAAACTTTTTTGCCCCAATTACTATGGGAAAATACCATGGTAATGACCCCTACTATCCATATTTCCAAGGTTTGGATTTTGTACATGAATTTTGCTCACAATACCTACGTGTGTATGTGACCTTTATTCACAGGAACCACATATACTTTCTCAAACTTTACTTTTTTCATTCATCTGTAACTGAACTACTATTTCTCTATCGATATCATTTGTAACATCTGTACCTGTTACCTGTGTTATTGCATTGTTGACATCTAGTAAATATTTATCAAGTAGGTTGTCATTAAGGATGCCATAACACCAAAAAGGTGTTGTTCTATTCTCTCCATTGATCAATCTATGTCACTCAAGTGTCGATGCAGGTGTTCAAGGGAGTGGATAATATCCTCATGATGCTCATTCTAGTCTAGGAGAGTGTGCCCTAGTAAAAATATTATCTTCCAATAAAGTTCCACAATTTGCATATATTGGCTAAACCTTCCCTTTGTGTGTCCTATATTTAGGATCTAGTCTACCCATTCTATAAGAACCTTGTATCTAAGAGGGTCCTCCTTTGATAAGACTCTTCTGCCTCAGCTCAGTGTTAGAAATAATAATGTTGTCAATGATGAACACAACAATGTTGTCAATGATGACAACTAGTGTCATTGATGTCAAAGGGGAAGTTAAAGGAAGCAACTATGTCATTAATAAATCAAATAAAGTAGCATGATAATCCAATCTCTTAATTGTGGCGCTCTACAGCCCAGTATGGGGGTAGATCTCACATAAAAAAGTAAACACGTAAACGTAAATGTAAACAACCCCAGTATGGGGGTTGATTTCATGTAAAAAGGTAAACATGTAAACGTAAATGTAAACACGTTACCCAGTATGGGGGTAGATCTCACATAAAAATGCAAACATATAAACCTAAAGTAAAGGTAAATGTAAACAACCTAGTATGGGGGTACACCTCACATAAAAACGTAAGCATGTAAATGTAAACTTAAATGTCAATGTAAACATAATGTTTAACATTTAGCATTTTTATTCTAATATTAGCCCTATTTGAAAATCAATCTAATTATTAGTATGTATAAACACAATATAAATTTAAAATATAAAGAGATTTACGAACACTCAAAAAATATGTATGGTAAATAAATATAAATATAAATAAACTAGAGGTATGGTAAATAAATAAAACCGTTCTTTATATTTACTTCAGAGGTATGGTTAATAAATAAAAATATAAATAATCTAGAGCTACCGTGAATAAATAAAACCTCCTTTTATATTTATTCCATAAACCTCTTTATATTTATGAAAACTCAAAAAGTATGTTTTATTTAGGTGAAGCCTATGGGCCAAATACCATGGGACAAATAATTATTAATACCATGGGCCAAATACTATATTTATAAAAGAGGTATGGTAAATAAATAAATATAAGAGCTATAAAGATGTATGATAAATAAATAAAAATATATCAAATAGGATTAGAAACCAACATCTAATTATATACCAAGCCTATGGGCCAAATACCATGTTAAATAAAAAAGATATGATAAATAAATAAAAATATAAATAAACGAGGCATGGTAAATAAATAAAACCTTGATTTATATTTACTCCATAAACCTCTTTAACACTAAAAAAAAATAGGTTTTATTTAGGTGACCCCTATGGGCCAAAATTATTTATTAATACCATACAAAAAAATATTATTAACCCTAATATTAATATCAAAATATTATATTATTATTAAATCTAATATTCATATTAATATATTATAATAGTAATATTATTAAATTTAATAACTTTGGATTAATACAATATTAAATTTGTTATATTATAATATATCATGATATAGATTAAATCTAGATATATATGGGAGGGAAGAACGAAGACATGGAGTGACAGAGGTGGAGAGATACAAGGAGTGACAAGGAGTGACAAGGGAGAGATGGAGATAAACTTAAGGATATGGGAGAGGAGGAATGAAGAGAGAGAGAGGGAGATGAGTGAGAGATGTAGAGAAGTGAAAAAAATGAGTTGGATGTGAGTGAGAGATGTAGAGAAGTGTAAGAGAGGGAGAGGGAGACACAAAGATGGAAGGGGAGAGAGAGAAGGAGAGAGGGAGGGAGATAGTGAGAGAATTGGAGGGTGGAGAAAGAAAGAGAGAGATGGGGGAAGAGAGAGGAAGGTAGGAGATAAAGGGAGAGAGAGGAAGGATGAGAGAGAGGAATTTCAAGAGAGGATGAGAGAGGGACGGAAGAAGAAATACATAGAGAGTGAGAAGTGGAGAGAGAGGGCGTGACAAGGGAGAGATAGAGAGAGAGGGAGTATGTTTAGGGGTGAGATAAAGAGGCAAAGAAAGAGAGATAGAGAGAATGGGGGGAGAGAAGGAGAACAGGAGGGATATAGTAACATAGTTGGAGAGAGAGAGAGAGAGAGGATTGAAGGGAAGAGAGAGAGGGGGAGAGAGGAATAATAGGAGTCAAGACTTGAGAGAGAGGAGGAGAGTGATAGGGGAAGAGAGAGGATTGGAGGGAAAATAGAGAGAGTGATGGGAGAAGAGAAAGGAAGGTAGGAGAGAAAGGGAGAGAGAGGAAGTATGAGAGAGCGGGCTTGCGAGAGAGGGAGGGAAGAAGAAATACATAGAGAGTGAGAAGTGGAGAGAGAGATGGAGTGACAAGAGAGAGATGGAGAGAGTGTGTGTATGTTTGGGGTGAGATAAAGAGACAAAGAAGGAGAGATGGAGATAATCGGAGAGAGAAGGAGAGAGGAGAGAGGAAAGGATATAGTAATAGAGTTGGAGGGTGAAGAGAGAGAGAGAGAGAGAGAGAGAGAGGATGTGAGAGAGTGGAGAGAGGGAGGGAAAGAGAGATGGATTTGGATGGGGAGAGAGTGAGGTAAGAATAAAGAAAATAAAGAGAGAAAGGTTGAGAGAGAGAGGGAATGATAAGAAAAATGGAGAAAGAGGGAGAGAGAACAAAAAGAGGGAATATAGATAGAAGTGGGGGAGAGGGAGAGAAGGGGAAGAGAGATAGTGGGAGAGAGGACAACAAGAGGGAAGACGGAGAGGAGGAGGGGGGGCTAGATAGATAGATTGGAGAAAGAGAGTGTATGTTTTGGGGGTGATATAGAGAGAAAAAGGGAGATAGAGATATAGATGGAAAGTGAAGAGAGGGAAGAAGAGATAGATGGAGTGAAAGAGGGAGGGACAAAGAGATTGATAGATATAAAGTGAGATACCATGTGTGTTTGGGGGTTTGAGATAGAGAGACAAAGAGCATAAAAATTATTGACAATGTACATTGATTTTTTTGTTATAGTAATTCAACCCATTAATATTGGAGAGAAAGAGAGACAAGGTATGATATTTACTACAATATCTCGAGTTAAATATTTAAATGGTTTATGATTTAACATGTCCTTTTCATATAATCGATATGAAAAGAGGACAAAAGTAACAAGCATGACAATAAAAATAGTAGAAGAAAATACTTTGAAATTAATCACAATGAAGACTATTTGTAATTTACTATATTCTTATTATTCACATTTTCTATCATTCAACACTATTACATTGTCACTTTACTTTCAAAATTTTATTTCATCATTTTTCATCATTAAAGGTTTTCACAATATTTATCATCTCAACAAACTAAGGTAACTAAGCAAATTTAAAATTAAAATGGCCAAATTAATGTGATACATATTTAGCATATTTAAAATGATTATATTAATATTAGATGATTTTACATATTATTGATAAAATCAATCATATGTTCATTAAATTTTCTTTACCCGCACACGACTGAAACTGACCTAGATCCATCTTAACTCTGGATCTATCATATGCCAAGAGGGATCAAATATCTCGAGGTGCAAACCTTTCCTCAAGTTTTGCACTCAAAAAAGAGGTTTGCACCTCAAGATATTTGATCCCTCTCAGTTCTTGATAGATCCGAAGTTAAGATGGATCTAGGCTAGTAGTATCTCATCAAATGATGTAAAAGTGGCCTAAAGTTTATTGAGTTTTTGTCAATGTTATGATGGTCAAATGAATCTATGGATGGTATGATTGGAGATTCCTCTCTGATTCTCTCTGATACCTTCCAAACAATATATTTCACTTGCTCAAACTCCTCTCGGATGAGAAGATATGTTAGCTTAATGTTAACAACTGCATTGAGGAGGAAAACCCAAAATTTATTATGAAAAGAACCAAATTTGTTAAATGACATGCATCTTTAGATTGGACCTATGATCTTTTGGTGAAATCTATGGTAGATGGTGCATGAAATTGCAAAATGTTTAACAAGTTAAACATCACACATCTTTTGGAAAATCCAAAGGTAATGAATGAATGGAGGAATATATATTGAAATCAAAGCTTTAACTTGCACACTAGCTAACAAATGGAACAACCCCCCATTAGCATGACACATTAGCTCAATGATGACATCAATAGTGGCGTAGTTATAGCTTGACACATCAACATGATAATGTTAGTCAGATGACGTGGAAGTATGGATGATTGCCATGTGGGAGGTACATATGGAAGTTTAAGTGACCAATTGGGTTGTTCTTAGGTGACACATGGCACCTCACATTGGGTGCCACATGGCGTGGTGATGTAGTGCTGACATCACCACATGATCAACCGATGGCCCCCTAAGGCCAAGTCATATGACATAGTGGGTCAATCCCAAGTTACTAAGGATCTTTGTGTAAAAATCAAGTCATGATCACATGGAACATATATGTTTTCAGCCCCAAGGCCCATCTAGAGATTTGATCGTATATATACATAACCCTACCATGGCATAGAGAACAAAACATGGATTTCAATTCGAACAAATAGAATATTGTTCTTTAGCTATGTGGTTCTATGAAGGCTCATTTGTTGGTAACATTATTTGTTTTTTTACAATGGCTCTATGATTTGTATGGTTCATTGGATCTATGGCATTGTGGTATTCGTTAGTTCGTTGGCTATGTGGTTGTGTTGGCTCATTAACAACATAACCTATTTGGTTTGTCATCTTTGTGGCTCTATGGTTTGCATGGTTCATTGGTTCTATTGCACTGTGGTTTGCATTGGTTCGTTGGATCTATGGTAACTTGCATGGTTCATTGGCTTTATGGCTCTGTGGTTTGTGTTGGCTCGTTGGAAACATAATTTGATTAGATTGTTAGCTCTATGGTTGTATGGTTTACATTGGTTCGTTGGTAACATAACCTGTTTGGTCCACTAGCTATGTAGTTTTTGAAGGTATGCAGTTCGAGTCCATAGAGGGCTTCAATTTTGTGGCATGCACATATGGGATGAAAATAAAAGTAGATGCAAGCCACAATATCACTCAACATGTTGCGTAGATGAATCAATTGTTGGTTCTGGTTTGTATGTAGGAGTTCATGAGTTCAATCCCTAGACAAATCGTGTTATTTATTTTTTTAAATAAGGTTATTGGCACACCGAAAACCACTGGTTTCTAGAACCGTTAAAGTTTTTTTTGTAGAAACCTTAAATGGTCATCCTATATAATGCAACTGAAATTGCTATTATGTTAGTAGATTAATTTATTATATGGTTTTGGAATGATTTTGAAGCCAAATAGAATTCTGGAAAAAGGAAAATGACCAAAATTCAATTATGATCTTTCCAGGGATCATGAAGAGTTATGAAGATGCATTTTTTATGTTGTAAAGCTATATTTTTTTCAGGGCTTATGATCAACTTTGAGGTATGATGAGCATGGGATGCTTGAAAGGTGTTATGGTACCATATTAATAAGTTGCCTTGATGAACATGTTGATGAAAAATTGGTGAACATAGTATGATAGCATTGCAAATTGATGAACGTGTTATGGCAACTTGATGAATAGGGTTGTGAGAATAGTGGTATGATCACTTTCTGAAGACTTATGTTGTTTGTGATGGGTGTGGATCCAATTTAAAATATTGTGAAAAGTAGTCCACACAAGTCAAAGAAGAAGGTGGGTGCCTCCACCGAGGCTAGAGCCTCAATCATTTAGTTGTATTTATTGTCATTTAGTTGTACTTAGAAGAGAAGATTTTAACCATGTTAACTCTAGTTAACCCACTTTCCTCTTTAACCATGTTAACTTTAGTTAACCCACTAGATAATGTCACTATTCGAATTAATTTATGTATTTCTTTTGCTATCTATAAAAATATCATATTTTTATCTATAAAAATCTCATTAACAACCAATGCAACTAAATAGATTTGGTGACAAGAAAATAGATGTGATGCTACAGCTAAACAGATTGGGTGACAAGAAATAGATGTTACACGTGAAAAAAGACGAGAAATAGAGGCTACAACTAAACAAACAGGCTAACTTCTTCTTTTTTCTCCAAATCACTTCTTATCATTTTTATCATTACAAAACCACAAAATTATCTAATAGTTTTGGTGATGAGAATGCTACAACTACAATTAAACATACTATCTACTTAGTTTAGAATTTAAATCTCACATTAAAAAAACTGTAAAACTATCTAACCTCCTTTTTCTTTTTTATCTATATCATTCATTAGAATTTAAATCTAAAACACTAATTAAAATTTAGGACAATTTTGTCTAAATTGACTCCTTGTAACTCATAATGACAACTATACATGACATGAAAGCATTACTTCCAACACCCTACCTTAATGCTTACATGTAACAAATATAAAAACACATATTACAACAACAAATAAATCTTTGTCAGATTTGTTTGATATGGTCATCACTAGCACTCATATACACTCTGAAATCTCATGGTTTTCGCTCTTTTGTTCACCACTTTCAAGCTTCCCACTTGATTCATTTAAGACATAATCGCTTCAGACCATCATTGATGTGCTTTGCAGAACTGATGCTTCTCAACCTCTCGGAGTGCAACGGGTCAGTCTCGATATTGAACCATCCAATGGAACTGCCAAATCTGTGAATCCATGACCCTCCTTGTGCCGTCAAGGCAGGGGTGGGGAATCTACTTCTCGAGCATCCACCACAGCAGGCCAGTGTACTCAATGAGATTTGAACTACGGTCTCCCAGGCTTCACCTTAATAAAATTTCCATCAAACCACACATCACTGTACAAACGACATAAACCTATTACGAGTTGAAACAAAAACTTTTCTAAGAACACAGACGCATCAATGGCAACAACGACTGCCTCACAGCTTCCTCACGTTCATTCTAACGCTTATTTTCCAGATCAATTTCTTTATCAGGAAGACGCCAACCAACTTTGTCCAACATATTCACACAATACTAGGATCTAGACAGTGGTAAATCTACAACTGACAAACAAAACACACCAATATTTTCTACACCAGAAATTTTCACACATATCTAATCTACAACTATAATTATAGAGTAATAAAACTAAAACTCAATACTCTCACTCATGGCGCTTTTTAAAAGTCAAGCCAGTACTTATTCTGATACTATGTTTGAAAATTAAAATGACGAAACAAACAAACAAAAAATTACACAACACAAATATCACACTAATTTTATTAATCACATAATACAATTACATATAAAACTTAGATCTGACATAACTCCAACTTATAACTTAAAAATCAAGTGCGACTCAACTATGTACATAATATGGAGGAATTACTAGTGCAAGTATACGTGGATTAGGCATTACAGTTGGACACCGTAATGAAAAAATTCGAAATTTTCGGAAGGTGCAGGAAGGAAGTTACCAAGATCGAAGGGAGGGTTGTACTTCACAAAGTGTCTTTTCTCGATGTCAAGGATTTATCTGCAGCGTTGGATATCGTCTATACGAATTGCTGCAACAGAAGGTGAATTTTCAGCTCGTCAGTAGCGACCACATGGATCAAGGTGAAATAATGAATTTGCATGATTGATGTCGTGATGAATTCCTTGGCTTTGTTCTACAATCCATGCCATGTCATGTCAATTATTATGTAAGTAGTTATAGCAACCGTGAATTGATCTGTTATTGCAGAAACGGGCCAGGGTTTACGTAGCCATCCTTCTCATTTAGAATGGAAATATTTGTTCCCCTCGCTGGAATACGTTAGTAAGGATTCAGAACACCGAATCAACTTCGAGTGGCTTCCTGAGATGGGAATCCCCGGCGTTGTACTGGTGACAAAAAACCACCCCCGAGAATTCCTTCTAAAAGAGCTTTCAATTCAAATTCCCGGAAAGGGCGATGTTCGTTTCCTGTGCAACTCCTGGATCTATCCCAAGTTGACGACTCTCATCCACTCCGATCTAATCGTTGAAAGGGTCTTCTTTGCAAATAATGTACATGTTGGAGATCAGATGCTCAGTTAAATTAAACAAAAAATACACAGCATATCAATCATGCACAGAAGACACAGATTTTAATGTGGTTCACCCAACCAATCTGGACTACGTCCACCAAACATAGGCATCGGCAATTTATTAATCAAAACAGGAGATTACATAATGAAATCCTTGCAAAACTCTCACACTCTTACACTCTTTGCCAAAATTTGAATGGTTGCCTGTTATATAGCAAAGAGAATCTAACAACCTCATTAACTCACTCACATCAAATATAGGAGGCATTAATCACCTCCCAACAACCTGGAGCTAATCTAGGAAC
>APFE031217091.1:73689-87456 GCA_000404065.3 Pinus taeda | reverse complement strand
TATATATATACACCATTGCAAGAGAGCTTAAAGAATAGAAATTAGAAGTTGGACATCAGAACTTCAATTGGAGCCCTATGAAGTTGGTGGGTTAATTTAGTAGCCTTCATCAGAAAATTTCTTCAACATAACAGATTAGTTCCATGGAAGGTGGAATAAAACAAAAATAACTCAAGACATATGAGGATCATTATTTGAAGGAATGATTATCTACTAACATTGTGGGATCATTAGTTATGGATCTAGTAATCAATAGAAAATCTATTTTCTAACCAATTTTTCAGCTCCCTTTCACTTTCTTGTTCTTGTCCATAAGTTTGTGCACAACAACACCAAGGCACTTCTTCAGATTATTCACTAATATTAAGTATTTTTTTGTATCATCAAAAGAGCTATTATGTCTTGTTCAAAGCATAAAATTGACAAACAATAATGTAAAGACAAGAATTGTATCATGTTGTTTTTTATGTACCTATCATCTAGGAAGAACCACAATTCTAGCGTTGAGTTATGAAATGGGTATGTATTTACTAATAATTTTATCATATTTTTCCTTGATTCTTATCTTTTCCATATCTTAATGCACTAATATATCGAGGAATTATGGTAAGAAATAGATGAATTATTTGCAGTTATGATTTAGCCAACTTTTACCCTTCTTTATGCAGGAAAGCGACAAAAGGAATAATTGTTGTTCCCTAATGATGGAACAACAAAAAATGATAAACAAAGGAAGGAACATGTCAGTTGTGGATAAGGTTGAAGGTGAATCAGGAGGATCAACATGAGAAAGGAAAATTTTCTGAAGTTAGCAATCAGTTTTGAATCCCTTAGGATTGGGAGAACCTAAGGGATCACATTTATCTTTTACACTTTCTGATTATAAAAGGATATGATTGTAAGAAGAAATGGGGAATCTATGTTATTGTTTGAAATGTAATTTTAAATAGAGACTTTCACTGTTAAGAGAACGTGATTATATTGTAACGCTACTTACATTCGATGATTAATATATACTTGAAGTTGCTATTCCCTCTCATTATCTGAAGTAGCTCAGCAGTGTTCGCTGGTGGCTAAGGGCCCAACCTCTAGTGGATTTAACTGCTTTCTTGTGTTATATTTTTTATTCTCATAGAGTTTGGTTGGTTTTATAATTTTCCTGTTTCTGTGAGTTTACTTTATTTGCTGTTTATTACTTCCTTCATATTGAAGTAGTGTATGTTCTTTATATATTTTATAATGCTATCAATTGATTCGAGTTAGGTTTATTATAGAGTAAATTATCTGGATAGTGAATCACATTGGTGTAATCAACTGTAAAGAGTTTGGTTATCGCTATTTGACTCTCATATTAATAGCATTGCTGATTGGATTGTTTACTAGATATTGAGTTTGATTTAGATTAAATCAATTAAGAAGATATGAGTTATTGCTACTGTACTCTCAGTTGATGCTGTTGTTACTTGAATTGATGAAAGTAGAGGATTGAGTCTTGAATTTTAGATGTTCTATTTCATTTCATGATTACAATTTGAGTTTATTAGATGCATCTGTTTACATTGTATCAAAAGCCTATACTACAATTTAAGAAACATTACTCTCTGAATTTATAGCAGCCACATATTGTGTACACTCTTGAAATAAGATGACTTCCTGAGTTGATGATTAATGTGGGGTAATTAGGAGTTTTAAAGGGCACCTTTTATCAGCCAACATTTTGGCGCCATTACCGGGGAGGGCGTAGCCATTTACAAGGAGTGATGTATATCTAATAATTTCTATTCAGGAAAAATTGGGTATTGAAAATAGAAGGTAAGAACCTATGTAATGAGAAAGTAAATTGCTTGCTCCCCCACCCGCTTTTTAGCACAATTATAGAAAAGTGAAGTAGATATTTGATGTTTGTCTGTTGAGAGAGAACTGGGTATTAAAAATGGAAGGTAAGAACATGCGTACGAAGCAAGTAAAATGCCTGCTCCCCCGCCTGCTTTCCAGTATAGTTTTTAGGAACTTAAGGTAGAGATAAACATTTGAATTTTTTGCATGAATGACTAAGAAGAAAATAACTGAAAACAATCCAATTCCACATCCCAAACCTGAAAAATCTAAGGGACCGGTGACCCTTGGATGATCAACTTTCATCAACGACATCTTAAAGAAAGCTGAATCTCAGTCATCTGTAGGTCACTGAACCGTTCCTTCCAGACAACCTACTATCTCCCTTCAAGCCACAGGCTCACCATCTGTAGCTTACGCTAAGGTCCACAATAAAATGGAAGGAATTGAGCAGAGTTTCCATGAAATTTAAAATTCACGCCCAATTCCCTCACAAGAAGGGAATTCTTGTAATATTTGTGAAGGAGGAGAAAATAGGGGAAACAGAGGAACCGACATCCCCTGAGGTAGTAATCGAGCAAAGGACACCCAATATCCCAGACCAAGGAAGTGCTATCAAGATCATTCCCACCCTTTCTAGACATCCTAAGGATAACTCTCTAGCTCCAGAGAGCCTAGAAGGGTATTGCCATATATTTGATCAAATGGCCAATAATCCAAAAGCACCCCAGACCTCTACATTACAATATCCCATCATTGACACAGCTATCAACACACCCATGAAAGCTATCCCTCTACAAAATATTCCCACCTTTCATGGACTCACATCAGAGGATCCAAATGCATTTATATTTGAATTTGATGTATTATTTCATGGTTATGATTACACCACCAACCCCCAGAAACTAAAGTTGTTTCCCTCTACGTTAAAAGGAGAAGCCCTGTGTTGGTTTATGGGACTAGGTGGGGGCACCATAAATGATTGGGATCAAATGAAAACAACTTTCCTTAAAAAATATCAGGACTATTGCAGATCTAGGGAACTAAAATACGAAATATTCCAAATGGTAGCAAGACCTAGTGAAACATTGGAAGAGTATGTGGAGCATTTCCAATATAACCTCCATAGGTCTCCCTATGCAAATATGCCTTTACCTGATAATGTGCTAAAAACCACACTTATTAAGGAAATGAAAGACCAATGGATAGAGACATTAAATATTATGGGTAAAGGTGATATATATCAAGAAGATTATGCTAACATTATTAATTTGTGTATCATGTGCTCAAGAGGTAGTATGAGATTGAAACTAATAGAACGTGATATGACCACCAGGGACAACAAAATCTCTGGTGGAAGCATTACTCGTGCAGAAATCGAGAACCTGATGGAAGATTTCAAAATAGATATCTTGGGAACTTTGACAATGCAATTAGACATCATGCAAGCCAAGCAAAAGCATGCTGAAACATAATATTACCTAGTAATCTTTTGCCCTCGATGCAGGAAGAAGCATAGTCATAAAGAATGCTTGTTAGATATGGTACAGACCTATGCCATATGCACTAAAAATCATGCCACACAAAGTTTCCCATCACTCGCAGGATTAAAAGAGGTCTTCAAGGAGGCAGAGGAAGAAACATAACTAGTCTACTTGTTAAATCAGTGTCTCCAATGGCGAGCACGGCAAACAGGTATGCCTAACGACCCATATTCATTTTTTCAACCCTCACAATATAATTCTCACAATACACAGGAGCTACATGGCAGAACCAACCATCTTGTCCTAATTGGTCACAACAACCATTCTCTATGCCACCTTGGTCCAATCAATCGAATCAAAACAATAGTTGGCCAAATTCCTCTTACTTCCCACCATTTTGGTAGAATAATGCATATCCATATCAATGGTCACCCTCCAAACCAGAACTAGCAGTCAAGCTGGCAAAGACCTACAAACCAGCCAGTAGGAACAATCCCTTTGCCTCAACCTACGATACCAACATCTTACACATTGCAGCAGAACCCTCTACCCAATCTACGACATAGTTCCCAGCCTAGCCCAACCCAAATCCCAACAATAAATCCGTCCAATCTGTACAAATTATTGAAGGACCAGAACTAGGAACTGAGTTAAGGGAGTGTAATGAACTCAACTTAAGGTCTAGATGGATAATTGAGTCAAAGGGGGATAAAAACATACAAATAGAAGATTCATTACATGTAGAACAAACATCTCAAATGGAGAATATGATTAAACAGAAAAGCCACGATCAAACTATTACCTCTTCTCCACCATTCCTAGAGAGATTGATTATACCCCGCCCAATAGAATATCCTAATTTCAATCTTCTGGGAGAATTAAAAAATATTTGTGTAAAAATACCCCTCCTCTAGGCTATTCAAGACATTCCAATTTATGCAAAAACTATTAAGGAATTGTGTACTAAAAATATTAAGAAGAAAATAAAAGAAACCCCAACTGTCCATGTAGTCGAAACTTTGTCTGATTTATTATTAGGCAGAGAAACACCGATGAAATATGAGCACCCAAGAAACCCTATAGTCACAGTACAAATAAATGGATTTTCCTTCCCCAATGAATTAGTTGAATTAGGAGAAACCATTAATATTTTCACAACAACAACCTGTCAAAAACTTGGCATTATAGCCTTAGATCCAACTACGACCTTGTTGGAACTTGTTGACCGATCAGTTGTCAAACCAAAAGGAACATTACAGGAAGTAATGGTGTTAATAGATTCTTGGGAATACCCAGCAGATTTCTTGATTATTAATACTAGAAACTGGTTAGATGGACATCCATGTTAGGGAGACCTTGGCTAGCAACCACAGATGCTTACATAACCTGTCGAACAGGCAGTAAGACTATAGCAAGAGGAAGTAATTTGAAGAATCTAGCTTGATATCCTCCAGCTCAGCTAAGCCTAACAATATTAAAAACTAGAAAACAGCCTGTATCATATTTAACTAAAAACATTCGATCACCGCTAACTGTAGAAGATGCTCTTGAATTTAAGAATAAAATAGAATATGACATCATTAACACTTACATTAACCAACTAGATGTCATATCCAATCTAAAATGTCACATGATCGAGGCAGACCTGGATAACAAAATTGAGGAAGATCCATTAAAAGATATTAATACCAAACAATAGCAAAAACAACTGTTTGTAACAAAAAACCCATTGAAATTGAGTTAGGGAAAGTCCTAAACATTAACAAAAACCTGACTCATGACCAGGAGTAGAGGCTTGTTCAACTCAGAAAATATAAAGATACTTTTGCCTGGGATTACCCAGATATGAAAGGGATTGATCCTAAATTATGCATGCACCACATCTATACAAACAAAGATGCAAGGCCCATTCGACAACCTCAACAGAGGTTAAACCCTCACCTTAAAGATGTTGTTAAAGATGAACTACAAAAACTGTTAGATGTAAATTTCATCTATCCTATATCTGATAGCAAATGGGTTTCTCCATTAGTTGTGCCTAAAAAGAATGGGAAGTGGTGTATATGTGTCGATTATAGAGAGCTTAATAAAGTCACCCAAAAATATCATTTCCCCCTCCCATTCTTCGAACAGGTCTTGGACACATTGGCAGGTAAAAAATTCTTCTCTTTCCTAGACGGCTTCAACGGCTATAACCAAATCCAAATTTCCCCTAAAGACCAGAATAAGACTACCTTCACCTGTCCCTTGGGGACATTTTCTTACAGGGTCTTACCTTTTGGACTGTGCAATGCAGCTGCCACATTCTAGAGGGCCATACTCAACATTTTTTCAGACATGATAAATGAGGGACTCGAGGTGTACATGGATGACTTTACACCCTATGGAGATGACTTCGAGCCGGCATTAAAAATGCTAGAGAAAGTTCTGCAAAGATGCATTGCTACCAGCCTTTGCTTAAGCCATGAGAAATGCCACATGATGATGACCAAAGGCCTCATCTTGGGTCACTACATCTCAACAACTGGAATTCAGGTAGATCCAACAAAAATTTAGATAATCCTCTTAATACCTACCCCTTGCACATAAACTGAGTACGTAGTTTCTAGGGATTTTCTGGATATTATAGAAGATATATAAATAATTTCTCCCAAATTGTTGCACCATTATATGCATTAACAGGAAATATCGATTTCATATGGACTGACAAGGTGACATTGCTTTTGAAGATTTAAAACGGCTAGTATCAACAACCCCAGTATTATGGGGCCCAACTGGGATTTGCCATTACAGATTTCATCTGATGCATCAGATACAACCATTGGAGCAGTTCTCGGCCAGGAGGAAGATAATAAACCTTATGTGATAAACTACATCAGCAAAAATTTATCTCCTGCTGTGTTGAATTACACTGTGACTAAGAAAGAATTTGTAGCTATAATCTATACTATTAACAGATTCAAACACTATATAACAGGATATCCTGTGGTTTTGTATATTGATCACTCTGCTATTAAATATTTAGCTAACAAACCTGTTACGAATGGAAGAATGACACGATGGTTGATCCTTTTGCAAGAATTTGACATAACAATCAAGGATCTACTAGGAAAGGAAAATCTAGTGGCAGACTTCCTCTCACATGTGCCAAAGATAGATGACTCAGCAACAATAGAAGACCAGTTCCCTGATGAGCACTTGTTTGTTGAACCCATGAAAACACCATGGTATGTAGATGTTGCGAACTACATAGCAGTGGGAAAATTACCCAAGCACTTGAAGTCCAGTGAAAGAAAACTAATAGTACAATGCAACACTCAGTTCTCTTGGATCGGAGGATACCTCTTTCACACAGGAGCTGATATGCATATCCAAAGGTGTGTTAGGGAAGACAAAATCTTTGACGTCCTAAAAGCTTGCCACGATGGACCTTGCGGTGGACATTTTAGAAACCACAGGACTGGGCACAAAGTCTTACAGATGGGCTATTATTCACCCACCATTCTGAAGGACACCAAGAAGTTTGTCCAGGCATGCGATAGCTTCCAAAGAATGGGCCACCCTGGATAGTCAGACGAGATGCCCCTGCATCCATAGTTAGTCATTGAACCTTTTGAACACTGGGTGTTATATTTTATTGGCCCAATAAACCCATCATCTAATCAAAGACATATATACTGGTTGCAACAGAATATGTGACTAAATGGGTGGAGGCAGAAGCATTACAAGGGCAACAAAGGACTCAGTAATCCACTTTCTTTTCCAAATTTTCGTGCGGGATGGCTTACCTAGGGAAATAATCACAGATGGAGGGCCATAATTTGTGGGCCATAATATGGATGCTACATTAAAAAATCATCATATCATACACAGAATCACATATCCATACCACCCGTAGGAAAATGGCGAGGTAGAAAGTACCAACAAGGTAATTGAGGCTATACTAACAAATACAGTCACCTCACATAGACATTACTGGGCTACCCAATTTCCAGAAGCCCGGTGGGCATATCGCAAGACATGGAGAAATACCACAGGATACTCCCCATATCAGTTAGTTTTTGGAAAAGAAATTATCTTCCTAATAGAATTTGAAATTTAGACATTGAGGATAGCTCAAGAAGTAGGCTTGGATATGAATGAAGCATACATTAATAGACTACATCAAATTAATGAATTGGATGAAATTTGGATATCAGCTCTTCAACATACCACATTGATTCAACAATAAAGAGAAAAATGACATGATGCCCTCATTAAGAAAAAGATATTCCATGAAGGTGATTGAGCACTTCTGTTCGATTCTAGGTTCCAGGATTTCCCGGGAAAACTCCAGACCAGATGGTTAGGTCCCTATGAGATAAAGGAGGTGCACGATAATGGCACCCTTACATTAACCACCATTGATGGGCCTGGTTACTCTATTAAAGCAAATGGGGATCGAGTGTGCCTCTACCATAAACCGCTTACAAGGGAGTCCTTTTGCCAACACATATGTGAAGATCCCACAATAAAAATTCTTGCTGAAATGGAAAACCCTTCCACATCACTAGTCTAGTGAAGAATTTATTCTTTGAAAACCTGTACATAAATTTTCCTTTCTGTTTTCTTTCCATTTGATTGGATTTGCTTGGATAATAGATTGTACATTATTTTTTTTCTCTATTTTTCCTTTGTTGTTCCCTATAGGGAATAGTTGTTGTTCCATTTAAGGAACAACAATTTTTGTGTGTATTTTCCCTTGCTATTCCCTACAAGGAACAATAATTTTCGTGTATATTTTTCTTTACTGTTCCCTATAGGGAAAAACTGTTATTCCCTACAAGGAACAACAATTTTCGTATGAATTTTTGCTTTGCTGTTCCCTATAGGGAACAACTACTGTTCCCTCTAAGGAACAACAATTTTGGCATGCATATTCTTCTTGTTGTTCCCTATAAGGAATAGTTGTTGTTCCCTACAGGGAACAACAATTTTTAGCGTGTATTTCCCTTGCTATTCCCTACAGGGAGCAACTGTTGTTCCCTCTAGGGAACAACTGATGTTCCCTCTAGCGAACAACAATTTCTGTGTGTATTTTTCCTTGTTGTTCCCTATAGGGAACACTTTTGTACGTGCATTTTTCCTTGTTGTTCCCTACAGGGAACAGTTGTTGTTCCCTATTGGGAACAAAAATTATCGTGTGCATTTCCTTTGTTGTTCCTTACAGGGAACAACTGCTATTCCCTATAAGGAACAACACTTTTACGTATGTATTTATTTGTTGTTCCCTATAGGGAACATCACCCTCTGCATGTATTTATCCTTTGTTGTTCCTTACAGGGAACAGCTGTTGTTCCTTATAAGGAACAACACTCTTTTTTTGTGTGTTTTTCTTTGTTATTCCCTATAGGGAGCATCATTTTTTGTGTAAAGTTTTCTTTTGTTGTTCCCTTCAGGAAATAACACTTTGTGAGTTTTTTTTTAAGAACACCTTTTCTTTCCTTTGCATGATCATCCCTAGACCATCCCTGCTCACTCTTTATGATCCTCTTTATGGCACAAAAGTACAAATACATATTTAAGGATAAAAAGTACGGAGTTTACTGGAACTTGCAAATATCTTGAATATTATCATCTTTAATAAGATTGCTTTGTATTGATCAAAAAAGAAAGGACACAACCATCTATATCATTTCACTGTCCTCATTTCCACTATAAATGAAATTGATTGATTATCTATACCATGCTGGTTCTCTCTTATCCCCTACAACTCTCTCCATTTATTATCAATCAGATTAAGGGCATATTTTTTTTTCTCTATTGATATATTCAAAATTCTTCTGGCATACCTAATCTTAAGGAGTGCTAAGCCACCCTCTATATAGAAATAGGAAGTATTGTTATATATATAGATATAGTCACTAACAATCGTATGATTGCTTTTCCACAGATGGAGGATAGGGGGTCTCATCATGAGCCAACCTACCATGATCATAAGGAAGTAACGAAGTGGCATTCCCACTATGGCCACCACACCAGGGATATGATCCAATGGATGCATTAAGAAATAAAATCCTTGGAACATGAGGTCTCGTTACAAGCCGACCTAACCACTTTTCAGTACTTCCTAGTGAATGGCAATGTGTTCATTTGTTTACCATGCTAGCACATTGGTCTCTACTCTGGATATCATAAGGCACTTCCCCAAGTATACATAGAGGACCATGGTTCCAAAGGGTTAAAAATCAACTCTGTCGAGGCTATAAATGCCTGCAGGCAATAGAAGCTCCGCTGATGGTATTGAAGTTGTATTTTATAGATCAATAATTATTATAATGCCCTCTTCTTATGTTTTATCTTTACTACAAAGAGATTATGTTCCTAACTGGAATAACAATTTAAGTGGAATAACAACAATAAGGTATTATTCCTTGCTTAAGTTGTCCTTTTTCCTTTTCGTATCACCTCACGACATCTTATCACTTATTGATAATTCTTGTTATATGCATTGATTTCATCACTTTGATATCCTTTATGATCCTTTCATTAATATGCGTACCTTGCCACTTTCATCACCCCTGTACTTCGCCACCAACACATTATGCCTTCACTCATTCGGTCATAGGAAACCTATTATTTCAAAAGGGGGTGAGGAACTCCAGTGCACTTATGCATGCAGTGTCATATTTTTATTTTATTTTGGAGGGAAATACAACATCCCGTGATCACAGAGCATGTGGCATCATAACAGTCCTCGATAGCGGTATTTATACTTATAAAGTATCACCCTATATAGCCATTACAACCATTTGTTGTTCCATCACTCGACTCTGTTTGTTGCTGTGCTATCTCTGCTACACTAATCGTTTGCAGAATTCAAGCACCATGGGAGGAAGAACAGTGTGTCGAGAACCTCTAATACTGGCTGTTTTCGATGAAGCTAGAGAAATTTTAGCTCGAGCAGGGTGGATAACATAATTTACGAGATTTCAACCACCCAACGAAGAAATTTCCATCAAATTCTTATGAAACCTACAGAATGGAAAATCCATGGTAGGAGGCAGGCAAATCACATGTTGGAAATAATACTGAGAGGGGGGGGGGGGGGGAGAATCAGTATTAGCAAATCAATACTTTTTCATTTTCACACTCAGATTCATAATACGCGATTCAGTTAAGGTATACGCGTATATACGTGACTGTTATTAAATGCAAACAAGCGTATATGCAGCAAATCTCATGATTTAGTTAGCTATCTTCAGTAAATGCATCAAAACATTATTAACCACATTAACAGTAAACAGGTGTAGTAAAACAGTACAGATCATCACACATAATAAGCACACATGAACACCATGATATAAGGTGGAAACCCAATGTGGGTGAAAACCACCTGCTGCAATTCGTCTCTTCCTTCCTTTATTAAGAAACTTCTTTTACAATGTACTGGTGCAGTCCTTTACTAGCACGTAGGCTACAACCTGCAGAGGGATACAACCCTCTCTCATTTTCCAGTTACTTCTGGAAGGGAGCTACAACCCCCTTAGCTCTTGTACTAGCGGATATACTAGTACGTAGGTGCTGAACTACAAAAGGCTGCAACCTTCTTTTCTTCAGGGACCACGTTTCATTAATTTTCAGACTGGATCCATAAGTACAAAACAATCACTGTTGCAATACAATCATCCACTTATACTTGCATCATAAATCTCTAAATCACCCAATACTGAATCACTGAAACCCTGTCATCAAAAACACTGAACGCAAACCAGAGCCCAGAACTCTGCAACAACTAGTAGAATCAACAACAACCTGAAATACCAAATCTCATAATGCATACGCTAATTTACTATACCAAAACCACGTGTATACGCACTTTCACCTCATACAACCCGCGTACAGATCTAAAGATAATTACTTGTGCCTTCGTTGTTATATCAACCCAATCCAAGCAGCACAAATCGATAACCAACAATACTAGATCTTTGCACTTCGTCAGATATTCATTCCTTTCTCACTCTTGCACACCCTCTTGGCCTAATGATCTTCTCCTTATATAGGTTAGGCTTCTCTCAATACCATGGTCCAAAACCATGTAGAAACAATACCATGAACCCAATACTTGGGGTCGTCACTTTGGACCAAATACTGTGGACCAAATACCACGGACCAAAACCATGATTTCCAACATGTATGCGCCTTTACTCTTATTAACCCGCGTGTATATGCGTATGCTCCTTCTGCTTTTCTAACCCGCGTATATACGCCCTTTCTTCACAGTCAACCTGCATATATCTCTCTATTTACCTGCTACACTATGATCTGTCCTCTAAGTGAGTTTCCATTACTTGTATCATCCCTCTGAGTGAGTTTCCATCAAGGACAACACCTGAATCATAATGCCAACAATCTCCCCCTTTGGACTTGATGGCAACCACCACACCAAGTCACTCTCCCTCTTTGACATTAAGGGCAAAGGGCGGACTAAGATATTCTCTTCCTTGGTATACCTTCTGCTGTCCATACTCCCCCTGAGTACCTGCTGAAATCTCTGAATGAGCTCCCCCTTTGCATATGCCAAGATGTATCAATCCATCCATGCCCCCCCTGAGCAAATGAAAGATTTAGGACTTGCACTTCATTCAAAATCATGACTATCATTCATCATATATGATTTGCACCTATAAGCATCAGCATCTAAACCTGCAATACCATTCCTTTGATCAACCAACAAGATGTATCATTTAACTACATAAGCATCATCACCAACTTCTAAACACATGCCAACAATGCATTGTTTGAAGTATATGCTCCCCCTCAGCCAGTGCCAACCATCTCTTATCATGACCGAACCTTTCCCTGAGTCTGTTCTGCTGCCCTTTCTCCTGATCTCCATATACGTGACTCTGCAGCCTGTAACTCACGTATATACGCGACTTATCTTGATTATATCAGCGTATGCAAGATGGAATACTGAATTTCTTCACTTTCAGTATCCCCTGTGTCTGTTATGTTAGCTAACTGAGTTATGTCACACCTTTTTGTCTCTAATTCTGTCTTCTGAAACTGTGATGATGTATGGTCCTCTTGTTTTGAACTTTGAAATTTGCTCTCGCATTCCCTTGCTTTATGTCCAAGTTTGTTTCATGAATACCATCTTACATATTTCATGTTACTTCTATTGCAATCAATTGCTTTGTGTCCATATGCATTGCAGGCAAAGCAATATCCTCTGAAATACCTGGGATGTGATGATCTTTTGTGATGATCTTGAACCATTCTACTTCTACATCTGGCTGCAACATGTCCAAGATTATGACATACATAGCATTCAACATTCTCGTTCCTTGATTTTTGATGGGGATGACCTCTCAGCTCCTTGTTGATCATTTTAGATTTCTCTTTGGAGTTCCTTGCCTCACCTTGTGAACTAGATTCACCTTCAACAGATTCATGAAAGCCAAGACCAGTCTTGATACTAGGGGATCTTCGACTACCAAGAATGTCATCCAAACTCTTAGTACTATCTTGAAATCGCAATAATTTATCCTTTTCTTCTAATTTACCTTTTAAGATATTTACCTCAACCTGATGTGTGTCTTCCTTTTTCAGATACTGGTTTCCTTAGGTCTTCTTCAGCTTTTCTTCCTTCTGTCCACTTGTTGCCTTCAATTTGATCACTTCATGTTCAAGAGCTTCTATGTTCTGCTCCTTTGATTTTTCAAGATCTTCTTTTAGAGAGAAGATCTTTGATTCAAGACTCTGAATAGTTATGATCTGATATTTTACTATATCCTGCAATTTCTCCCTTACCCTGGTTACTGTCTCCAACTGTTCGTTTAATTTGGTAACTTCTTCAGTTTCTGCATTCTTCTTATCATATGCCATGAGACTTCTAATGTCTTCGCTATCATTGAATGAGTCATTACTTTTAACATGGGTATAATAGCTTCTATTACCTTCTTCTGACATCTTTCCTTTGTTATGAGGGCATCTAGCAGCATAGTGACCAACTCTACCACATGAAAAGCATTTGAAAGGTAGCTTACCTTTGAATCGTCCAGTTCCCCGTTCAAGATTCTTGACAAAATTTACCTCTTCTTCTTCCTCTGACATGTATCCTGATGCTTTGAATGCAACTTCTGATGGTCCCTCTTTTCGCATCTCAAAAGAAGTTAAGATTCCATGAAGCTGTGACATGGTGATTTTCTGCAGATTCTCCTTTTCTTCTATGGCAGACACTTTGGAATCAAATTTAGTAGACAGGGATCTCAAAACTTTTTCAACTAAGACAACTTCCTTAAATTCTTCACCCAAATCCCTCATAGAATTTACAATCTCATCCATACGCAAGAAGTAATTAGCTATGCTTTCATTACTATGCATCTTAAGATTTTCATACCGGATTCTAAGAGTTTGAAGCTTTGCTCTTTTTACCTGTTCATCTCCTTCATAGCTTAGAATG
>APFE031217091.1:52181-69355 GCA_000404065.3 Pinus taeda | reverse complement strand
CTGCAATACCATTCCTTTGATCAACCAACAGGATGTATCATTTAGCTACATAAGCATCATCATCAACTTCTAAACATAATGCCAACAATGCATTGGTTGAAGTATATGCTCCCCCTGAGCCAGTGCCAACCATCTCTTATCATGACCGAACCTTTCCCTGAGTCTGTTCTGCTGCCCTTTCTCCTGATCTCCATATACGTGACTCTGCAGCCTGTAACTCGCGTATATACGTGGCTTATCTTCATTATATCAGCGTATGCAAGATGGAATACTGAATTTCTTCACTTTAAGTATCCCCTGTGTCTGTTATGTTAGCTAACTGAGTTATGTCACACTTTTTAGTCTCTAATTCTGTATTTTGAAACTGTGATGATGTATGGTCCTCTTGTCTTGAACTTTGAAATTTGCTCTTGCATTCCCTTGCTTTATGTCCAAGTTTGTTGCATGAATAACATCTTACATATTTCATGTTCCTTCTATTGCAATCAATTTCTTTGTGTCCATATGCATTGCAGGTAAAGAAATATCCTCTGAATTACCTGGGATGTGATGATCTTGAACCTTTCTACTTCTACATCTGGCTGCAACATGTCCAAGATTATGACATACATAGCATTCAACATTATTCAGTGGAGAAGTAAAATATTTCCTTTGAAGAATCTCGTTCCTTGATTTTTGATGGGGATGACCTCTCATCTCCTTGTTGATAATTTTAGATTTCTCTTTGGAGTTCCTTGCCTCACCTTGTGAACTAGATTCACCTTCAACAAATTCATGAAAGCCAAGACCAGTCTTGATAGCAGGAGACCTTTGACTACTAAGAATATCATCCAAAATCTTAGTACTATCTTGAAATCGCAATAGTTTATCCTTTTCTTCTAATTTACTTTTCAAGATATTTACCTCAACCTGATGTGTTCTTCCTTTTTCAGATACTGTTTCCTTAAGTCTTCTTCAGCGTTTCTTCCTTCTTCCACTTGTTGCTTCAATTTGATCACTTCATATTCAAGAGCTTCTATGTTTTCCTCCTTTGATTTTTCAAGATCTTCTTTTAGAGAGAAGATCTTTGATTCAAGACTCTAAATAGTTATGCTTTGATCTTTTACTATATCCTGCAATTTCTCCCTTACCCTGGTTACTGTCTCCAATTGTTCGTTTAATTTGGTAACTTCTTCAGTTTCTGCATTCTTCTTATCATATGCCATGAGAATTCTAATGTCTTCGCTACCATTGAATGAGTCATTACTTTTAACATGGGTATAATAGCTTCTATTACCTTCTTCCGACATCTTTCCTTTGTTATGAGGGCATCTAGCAGCATAGTGACCAACTCTACCACATGAAAAGCATTTGAAAGGTAGCTTACCTTTGAATCGTCCAGTTCCCCGTTCAAGATTCTTGACAAAATTTACCTCTTCTTCTTCCTCTGACATGTATCCTGATACTTCGAATGCAGCTTCTGATGGTCCCTCTTTTCGCATCTCAAAAGCAGTTAAGATTCCGTGAAGCTGTGACATGGTGATTTTCTGTAGATTCTCCTTTTATTCTATGGCAGACACTTTGGAATCAAATTTAGTAGACAGGGATCCCAAAACCTTTTCAAATAATACAAATTCCTTAAATTCTTCACCCAAATCCCTCATACTATTTACAATCTCATCCATACACAAGAACTAATTAGCTATGCTTTCATTACTATGCATCTTAAGATTTTCATACCGGATTCTAAGAGTTTGAAGCTTTGCTCTTTTTACCTGTTCATCTCCTTCGTAGCTTAGAATTATTTTGTCCCATATTTCCTTACCTGATTTGTAATGCATGATCTTCATAAATTCTGATTGTGTCAAACTTCCCAATAAGACAGTAACAACTTTGGCATTGAGCTCATATTGCTTTTTCTCGGTTGCATCTGTAGGAACTGCTGATGGGAAATTGTATCGACTTTCTACGATTCCCCAAACTTCTGCTCCAAGTGATTGTAGATATGTTGTGGTCCTTATCTTCTAGTGGGTAAAGTTGCTCCCGTCAAAGACTAGTGGCCTGATATGTGCCTCTTTTTCTGGATTAGCCATTCCGATGGATCTTTTCCTTCAAGCGATCAAGCTTCTTCAAAAGAACCTGCTCTGATACCAACTGTTGGAAATAATACTGAGGGGGGGGGGGTGAATCAGTATTAGCAAAGCAGATACTTTTTCATTTTCACACTCAGATTCATATAAGCGACTTCAGTTAAGGGTATATGCATATATACACGACTGTATTAAATGCAACAAGCGTATAAGCAGCAATCTTATGATTCAGTTAGCTTATCTTCAGTAAATGCATCAGAACATTATTAACCACATTAATAGTAAACAGGTGTAGTAAAATAGTACAGATCATCACACATAAGAAGCACACATGAACACCATGATATAAGGTGGAAACCCAATGTGGGTGAAAACCACCTGCTGCAATTCGTCTCTTCCTTCCTTTATTAAGAAACTTATTTTACAATGTACCGGTGCAGTCCTTTATCAGCACGTAGGCTACAACCTGCAGAGGGCTACAACCCTCTCTAGTTTTCCAGTTACTTCTGGAAGGGAGCTACAACCCCCTTAGCTCTTGTACTAGCGGATATACTAGTACGTAGGCGCTGACCTAAAGAAGGCTGCAACCTTCTTTTCTTCAGGGACCACATTTCATCAATTTTCAGACTGGATCCATAAGTACAAAACAATCACTGCTGCAATACAATCATCCACTTATACTTGCATCATAAATCTCTATATCACCCAATACTGAATCATTGAAACCCTGTCATCAAAAGCAAAGAACGCAAACCAGAGCCTAGAACTCTGCAACAACCAGTAGAATCAACAGCAACCTGAAATACCAAATCTCATAATGCATATGCTACTTTACTGTACCAAAACCGCGTGTATACGAACTTTCACCTCATACAACCCGCGTAAAGATCTAAAGATAATTACTTGTGCCTTCGCTGTTATATCAACCCAATCCAAGCAGCACAAACCGATAACCAGCAATACTAGATCTTTGCACTTCGTCAGATATTCATTCCTTTCTCGCTCTTGCACACCCTCTTGGCCTAATGATCTTCTCCTTATATAGGTTAGGCTTCTCTCAATACCATGGTCCAAAACCATGTAGAAACAATACCATGAACCCAATACTTGGGGTCGTCACTTTGGACCAAATACTGTGGACCAAATACCACGGACCAAAACCATGATTTCCAACATGTACGCGCCTTTACTCTTATTAACCCGCGTGTATACGCGTACGCTCCTTTTGTTTTGATAACCCGCGTATATACACCCTTTCTTCACGGTCAACCTGCATATATCTCTCTATTTACCTGTTTCACTATGATCTGTCCTCTGAGTGAGTTGCCATCAAGGACAACATCTGAATCATAATGCCAACATCACAGTATCAGACGTGGTCATAGTAGAAGTATCCGGGTTGCCGACTGAAGGACCCGCATGGGCTAACAAGCAATTGAAGTTGCATGATGCCATCGAGGCCTTTAAGGACGAAGGACATGAGCTAATCACCAAAGGCAAAGGCGTTCGACCATCATCTCTTTGAGAGCCATGGGGAGAATTAGCATGAATCATCCAGAACTACATCACCTATGACAGATGTAAAGATGTGGTAAGCTCGTGTCAACTTAAACTTTTAGTAGTTATAAAATGAAAGTGCTCTATCAATTTACCTGCATTGTTGAATTCTTTACTGCATGACATTTCCAAGAGGCTAAGACGGTCCCAGCACATAGAGACTATAGTAAGCCACCACTGTCTGATCAGGCTAATAGTTAGCTATAACCTTTCCCAACAACAATCAAGCTGGGAGGATCTAATATTAGCTCTCGAAGGAGGTATAGCCCTGCCCCCACCTAACCCTATGCCAAAAAGGAAGAGGATTTCCCTTTTAAGGAACACACTTCACAAGTGCAAACGATCCTCAAGGTTAAGGTTAAAACTCGGGGTGCCTGAAAATCCTCAAGGTAGCATCAATCAACCCATAGAATTATCTAGCCCAGGAAGTGAACAATACTTGCAGATAGAAGGGTAGGAATACCCTGAATCAGATCATGAGGAAGAAACATGACATTCTGGAGATGAACAAAGAAACAAATTATGGCTTCCCTCAACACCAAACATGAGTCCCCAAGGTGATTTGTTGCACGATTTTGAATTGGATAAGGTCCTGGCCAACATGAATGATTACATGTAGCCTAAAAGCCTGCTCAAACTTAATTTAGGAGCAACCCAATCTCCTGAGAATTTTGAAGTTCTATCTCCCTTAAAAGATGCAAGCCATGAAGTAGAGACAAATGCAAAGGCCACTCAGGAAGCATAGAACCAATCTGGTGACACGCTCCTAGTGGAAAACAGCCAAGTAGGCTTAAGCATAGAAAACATAGGCCAAGAAGAAGAAATAGAGACAAAGATGCTTCGAGAAGATGATAATCAATCAAGGGACACGGTCCTTTTAGAACAGAGCCAAGGTGAGAAACCAGGCTCTTTATAAGTAGAAACGATGAACGAGACTGCCAGTAGAATAGTTTCCCTCGCTGAAAAAGTACAGAGCCAAATTGTAAAATATTAGGAAAGAAAAGCGGAGGCTTCTTAAAATAGTGAAAAGGATCAAAAGAAATATAAAAGAAATATTAGTGGAAAAGATTCCGGACAAAGCCCCGAAGACAATAAACGCAGCAGTACAGATAGAATTGTATAAAGGTAGGGCTACAATGACCCAAACTAAGCCCATACCCACTCAACCAATTATCACTCAAAATGAAAAACATGCAATTCTACTAGACATAGGCACTCATACAGAGGGTGTACCCTCTTACAACATAACTACTCAGATGGAGGTTCTACCCTCGTACAACATGGCTACCCAGATGGAGGTTTGGACCTCCGATAATAAAGAAATATAGACAAAAAGAATCCATTCTCATAGCAGAAGTACTCAGACAAGCATTCAAGCCAATGATGTCATGACACACAATGACCCCATTATATTGAATCTTCAAGAAGAATTAGTATAGGCTCAGCTCGTGTTAGAACGGTTGGAACAAGAAATTGTTTCCCAGTAGAGATACCAAGAGCTGTAGAGACAGATTTAGGAAATGAATGCAACAGAGAGTGAGACTTTTGGTAGATGCTGAAGCGCAGAAGAGAATGGAGAAGATCAAGATCAGGCTAGACAGGGTCATAGGTCAAACAGACATCTTCGCACTATATATAGATGTCTTGGCGTGCAGGTCCTCTGCCAATAATTATGCCTTATTTTTGTTAGAACAATACTTGATATTGAAAATTAAATCCACGAGATCTGGAAAACCAATCAAATTAAAAATAGTAGAAGATTTATAAATTGCTGCAAACAGCATGGGCTAAAGGTTCAAAGGCTTTTGTGTGAATTTTACCTACACAATTTTGTATTAGAGAATTAGGTGGAAAAGCACCCTAACCCTTTTGTGGGAGATGTTCAATTTTAGGCCTTTATCTCGTTTGTAGTTAACCAACTCAAATGGTTTAAAGCTCATAACACATTCCAATGACAAGAGCATGGATTGGATCTTTGGGTAAGTAGTAAACCCAAGCACCCTTTACAAATGCTTGCTAACTATAAGAGTCTGATGACACGAGAAGGGGTGATTAAAATTTTAGGGCCTATTCAGAAGGAAATTGTACAGAAGGGAGTAGAATACTTCCTCTCCATTCAAGAAAGTTCTTTGGCTGCATCCAAGCTCAGGTGGACAGTCTCCACTAGTAGTGTACAAGATATAGAGCCATTTAATTACAGAAATTTTAAAACAGCTGCAGACCGTTTTCTCACTTATAGCAATCTTATTTTAAGAGAAGGACCTTATTGGTTAGGATGTCAGTTTCATAGCCCCATCATTTGGTATCCTCTTGAAGGTTATCGCGCAATATATGAATTGTGTGAAGGGAAGGAAGGGCATGCCTTTAGCTCTTGGCCCAGAATCATGGTTGTAGACCACTTTTTTATGATCCTTCTCCAGACTACTCTTTAACTGCACTGCATACAAATTACTTGCTTTTCATGAGGCCATGAAAGAGGGTAAGTAGGGGAGTATGTTGAGTGACGAAATGGGTATGTATTTACTATTAATTTTATCATCCTTTTCCTTGATTCTTATCTTTTCCATATCTTAATGCGCTAATATATTGAGGAATTACGGTAAGAAACGGATGAATTATTTGTAGTTACGATTTAGCTAACTTTTACCCTTCTTTATGCAGCAAAGAGACAAAGGGAACAATTGTTGTTCCCTAATGATGGAATAGAAAAAACCGACAAACAAAGGAAGGAACACGTCAGTTGCAGACAAGGCTGAAGGCCAATTAGGAGGATCAGTGTGAAAAAGGAAAATTGTCTGAAGTTAGCAATCAGTTGCGAATCCCTCAGGATTGAGAGATCCCGAGGGATTGCATTTATCTTTTACCCTTTCTGATTATAAAATGATACAATTATAAGAATAAAGGGGGAACCTCTGTTATTGTTCGTATTGTAATTTTAGTTACAGACTCTCGCTATTAAGAGAACACAATTATATTGTAATGCTACTTACATTCGATGATTAATATATAATTGAAGTTTTTGTTCCCTCGCACTATCTGAAGTAGCTCAACAGTGTTTGCTAGTGGCCAAGGGCCTGACCTCTGGTGGATTTAACTACTTTCTTGTGTTATATTTCTGATTCTCATAGAGTTTGGTTGGTTTGATAATTTTCTTGTTTCTATGAGTTTACTTTATTCATTGTTTATTTCTTCCTTTTATTGAAGTAGTGTATGTTCTTTATATATTCTACAATGTTGTCAATTGATTCGAGCTATGTTTATTACAGAGTAAATTATCTAGATAGTGAATCAAATTTATGTAATCAACTGTAAAGAGTTTGATTATCACTATTGGACTCTCAGATTGATATCATTGCTGATTGGATTGTTTACTAGAGGTTGAGTTTGATTTAGATTAAATCAGTTAAGAGGAGATGAGTTATTTCTACTATACTCTCAACTGATGCTGTTGTTACTTGAATTGTTGTAAGTAGAGGATTGAGTCCTGAAGTTTAGATGTTCTATTTCCTTTCATGATTGCAATTTGAGTTTATTAGATGCATCTATTTACTCTTGTATCAAAATCCTATACTACATTTTTGATGCAGGGCTAGCCTGCAAAACCCAGAATCTTTTTACTCTGATGCCCGTGCATATAAAACATGCTCCTCAAACAATTTCCCAACTCTAATACATGGAAAATTGACACTTAAATTTGCTGAAGCTTTTCAATATCTTGTTCACAAAACACTATGTGTTAGAAAACACTCATGCTTCAAATTATAATCATTTAATCAACCCCAAACTTCATTTCAAACTCAATTTAAGTAACTTCATTCATCATTTCCTTCAACATTCAGGTATGACTAGATTTAATTACAGAAATGTGCCTTACCTTTAAACCTGCATTACTAATTAAATCTTCAACAATTCAATGATAGAACTCCATTCAATCAATGCTTTCAACATGAACAAAATGTCTGGTCTATTTTCTTACCACTCTCCTTATCGTTGATCAGATACCTGTGTCTGCACAATATCATCCACTCCAAATTGTATGGAACTCTATCATTCCAGCATCCATATTAACAATGTATTGAATCCCAATGTATGGAACTCTATCGCTCCATATTCCAACACTCATAGAACGCAAATTCAATTAAATTCTAAATAGATTCCAATAAAAATGCTATGCACCCTTATGAAGCTCTACGCTTCCTCTTACTGTGCGTTCTATTTGTTTTCAAAACACTGCTCATTAAAACCACAGCTTAACTCAATTCTCTATTTCAACATCTGATCAAAATTATTGTGAACTCACCTTACCACTCACGATTCTCCCACCAATCGATTTTCACCTGCAAACTTAATAAACATTCAAATCGATTTTCACCTGCAAACTTAATAAACATTCAAACATATAAAACACAGTCTTGGATACCAAACGCTGGCTATTTCTGCAATCCTCCATGATTTGTCACACCAGAAATGCATTTACCATAAGGTGATCAATGTATTCAATTATCACTACATATCACTGTGTGAATCCATTCCACTGCTGTATAAAACGTTCCATTGTTTTATCTACTCCAAAAAACATTGAATTCTACACCTTTCTGTGCCTTGTTTAAAACTTCCAACAAGATGCAAACTCCATGCATTCGATTCACCAATCGATTCCACATAAAACTATTCGACTCAACATAAAACTTCTACAACAAATGAATTCAAACTAGATTTTGTTGCTTATGGAATGAAATTAAGCCTGCACCTATTTCAAAGCCCTATCGATTTACCAATATGCAATCTGTATGGTGTTAACACGGTCCAAACCACTCCAATTTGCAATTAAATTATGTTTTAATTAAAGTAACCAGCGTTTCATTAACGCTCCGTTTGTTCATTTCAAGTCAGTGAAGATCATTCCTTTCAATGATAGTGTACTGCATTTTCAGAGACGGTAAAACAAAAACATTCCAGACAGAACTCTTGGCAATCATATACAATAACGCCCTCTTTCAAACAATAACTAACAATCTACTGATACAGGAAGTTTTTCTTCTTGAAATCAATCCATGGTGATCGAGTTACCAATTCCATGATTTCAATTAAGGTGCAGTCTCACATAATGAACCTTTGCAGAAATTGAATTTCTTTCATAAGCTAAACACCATTCCTTTGCACATAATAACCCCAGATTTCAAAGAGGAACGAATTCCCTTTCATTCATTGAACACACACAAATTCAATCTTACACAAACTCAATAATTGACATTCAGTAAAAAAACAATTACTGTATTAACACACTAAACACTTACAATACAACTTACTTCCATGGCCTGATTTCCAATAAATTGGCCCTTACAATTGCCTGAAGGCTTATAGCCTTGGCTATCCAAGCCTGCTCTCAATCACACTCTCACCCTTACCAACTATCTCAATGTATTTTTCTCTCAAAACCCCCTCCTATTTATATAGTTTTAAAAATGATCGAATTAAATGCTCAATCCCCTTAATATCCCAACACCACTAGAATATCTCAACAAATGCCTAAATCTCTCAACATCCCTAAAACTTAGAAACTAATTCCAACTTAGGCTCCCTCATTAATTCTAAATAATCTAGAAACTAATTTCTCTCACATTTACAATTTCTTACAAATAATTTATTAATCACCCAAAATAATATTAATATTTACATGAAATTTAATATTTCTTCAAAACATGAAAACCCCTAGCTTAGATAAAATACAAGGTATTTTTCGAAGCTAATGCTCCTGCATCAGACTCCCCATGTAATAAAATTCATGACCACCTTGTCATAAGTCTGGATATTTCCTCTTGGATCCCAAATTTTATTTTGTAATATTTCTTTGCTTGTCAATTGTTTTACTGTTGTTTTCCTCCAAGTTTCCATATTTTGTGTTGCAATGCTCCACTTGCTTTGCCTTCAAGATCTGCCACTGTCTTCCTCTTTTTGTCTTTCCTTTTCTTTCTTGCTATTGTCTTTCTCTGGGATGTTTTCATCATTAACCTCCTTATCAACTCAATTTCTTTGTCCAGTATATCCTCTGTCTGCTGATTGTTTCCAACATATTCATTAAAACATGTTACTTTAGCTACCACCATAAATGTTGCAGCCTCCCAAACTTCTTGTCCCTCTACAACATTCCTTTGCTCATCACGTGCAATTTCATCTACAATTTCTTTCTCTAGTTCTAGCAAACATTTCAGCATTTCATCAACATGCTGCAGACTAACTCCAGCATAACTTCCATCTTCCCCTTCGACAATATTCAGTAATTGTCCATCATCTTGATTGATTCTGGCAATCAAATCAAGTTCTTCAAACACTACAGCTTCATCTTGTACTACTGTAGCAGCTTCAAAATTTTGTCCTCCAATCTTCTTTTGGCTATACAAACAAGCCAACTTTTCCTTGTCACCCATAGTAACAAGCCTTTGCATGTGAGACATTATAGTCTCATCTTCTTTCTGCAACTGTTCACCTCCTTCCAAGACAATTCCAAATGATGGATTGTCTTCTACATCACCTGTAAACACAATCAAATTGTCAGCTTCAAAATCACAAGACCAAATGGTCTCATTCATTGATTCAGTCATCTGCAGCTCTAAGTCTTCTTCAGGACTCATAAAATCTATATTGGCTTTCTCCTCAGCTTTCCCTGGTAACACTTCAGTATGTTGCTCTAAGTTCCTTTCCAACTCTTTTCTCAGCACATTAGTACGCTGATTCGTATTCACCATGAGACTGTCAACTGGTCTCTCCTTCTTACCATCCTCTGCTTCATGAATGTCCTTCATGAAAACTTTCCTGTCTTGCTTCCTCAGCAAATTAACCTGCACATAAGTCCTCTGTCTCTCCAACTCTCTTCTCTGAAGATCTAGTTTCCTATACAATTCAACAACTTCATTAGGAGTAGAACTGGGAAACTTCACACGGTTTTCCATACCTTCACCAGTGCTTGACCAATCATCAGCTGGTCCTTCTCTTTTTGCATTAACATCCTGATTAGACTTCTTCATCTTCATCTCCTTCTGAGATCTTGTTATCTTAGTATCGATCTAAACAGCCTTTAGATTCAATTCTCTCTCCTGAACAAACTCTAAAGCTTGCTCATCTCCCTGTACTGTACCTGCAAACATACACAACTTATTAGTTTTAAAACTGCAAGACTTTTCAGTCTTGACTGCTTCCTCCAACAAATCCTTCTGAACAATTTTGCGTGTGGAATCTTCAAATTCCATCTCTGGCTCAAGAACTCTAAGTTCCTTTCCCAACAAGGCAATCACAATTTGCCTCAACCTCCTCTGCAATTGTGGCCGAATCACTCTCTTTCCCTTCAGTGGAAAGATCCATTTTTTATTTTGATTTTCTTGCTCTTGCAGCCATTCTTCGAGTACCTGCAATTGTACCTTCATTACTGCAATCTCTCTTTCTCGAACTTCTGTAGTCATCTCATCTCTGTGGCATTCCTCTGAACCTCTTCTCTGATCCTCCATGATCATCTTCTCCATGAGTTTCTCACTCACCATGAGTTGTACTAGCCTCTACGACAACAATCTCTTCTGCTGCCACTTACCTCACCAAGCTCTCCTTACTCAGTCTTTTGGTAAGTACTTGGTTCAGTGCCTCTAGAACCTTTTGAGCACTCTCTCTGCTCTCTCTAAGCTATCTCTTCAACTCACCTTCTTCTTACAGACAATGCAAATTGTCCCCCTTATTCAGCCTTTAGCTGAATGCCAGGTTCACTGCCATCATCTTCTCTACAACCAAAAACTGCATTTACAAATTTCAAATCAGAAAAATCATCTCACCTCTTAAGATCTTGCATGATCTTTTCCTCTCTGCGATCGTGTTCACTTGCAATTGTGTATGCTGCATATCAGATTTAAAATCTGATCTTCCTTTCCATCATTCATCACACATTCAAAAACACACTTTAGTTTTCAACAAAACCTTCTGTTCTCATTCACAAAAAAAAAAAACAAATATCTTCAACAGAGAATTCTAGCTCTGATACCAAAAATGATGCAGGGCTAGCCTACAAAACCTAGAATCTTTTTACTCTGATTCCTGTGCATATAAAACATGCTCCTCAAACAATTTCCCAACTCCAATACACAGCAAATTGACACTTAAATTTGTGGAAGCTTTTCAATATCTTGTTCACAAAATACTATGTGTTAGAAAACACTCATGCTTCAAATCATTTTCATTTACTCAACCCCAAGCTTCATTTCAGACTCAATTTAAGTAACTTCATTCATCATTTCCTTCAACATTCAGATATGACTGGATTTAATTACGGAAATTTGCCTTACCATTAAACCTGCATTACTAATTAAATCTTCAACAATTCAATGATAAAACTCCATTTAATCAATGCTTTCAACATGAACAAAATGTCTGGTCTATTTTCTTACCACTCTTCTCATCGTTGATCAGATACATGTGTCTGCACAATATCATTCACTCCAAATTGTATGAAACTCTATACTTCTTGCATCCATATTAAAAATGTATTGTATCCCAATGTATGGAACTCTATCCTTCCATATTCCAGCATTCATAGAACGAAAATTCAATTAAATTATGAACAGATTCCAATAAGAATGCTCTGCTCCCTTATGAAGCTCTACACTTCCTATTACTGTGCGTTCTATTTGTTTTCAAAATACTGCTCATTAAAACCACAACTTAACTCAATTCTCTATTTAAACATCTGATCAAAATTATTGTGAACTCACCTTACCACTCACGATTCTCCCACCAATCGATTTTCACCTGCAAACTTAATAAACATTCAAATCGATTTTCACCTGCAAACTTAATAAAAATTCAAACATATAAAAAACAGTCTTGGATACCAAACGATGGCTATTTCTGCAATCCTCCATGATTTGACACACCAGAAACACATTTACCATAAGGTGATCAATGTATTCAGTTATCACTCCATATCACTGTGTGAATCCATTCCACTGCTGTATAAAACGTTCCATTGTTTTATCTGCTCCAAACAACATTGAATTCTACGCCTTTCTACGCCTTGTTTAAAACTTCCAACAAGCTGCAAACTCCATGCATTCGATTCACCAATCGATTCCACATAAAACTATTCGACTCAACATAAAACTTCTACAACAAATGAATTCAAACTGGATTTTGTTGCTAATGGAATGAAATTAAGCCTACACCTATTTCAAAGCCCCATCGATTTACCAATACGCAATCTGTATGGTGTTAACACGCTCCAAGCCACTGCAGTTTGCAATTAAATTATGTTTTAATTAAACTAACCAGTGTTTCATTAACGCTCCATGCGTTCATTTCAAGTCAGTGAAGATCATTCCTTTCAATAATAGCGTACTGCATTTTCACAAACAGTAAAACAAAAACATTCCAAATAGAACTCTTGGCAATCATATACAATAATGCCCTCTTTCAAACAGTAACTAACAATCTGCTGATACAGGAAGTTTTTGTTCTTGAAATCGATCCATGGTGATCGATTTACCAATTCCATGATTTCAATTAAGGTGCAGTCTCACATAATGAACCTCTACAAAAATTGAATTTCTTTCATAAGCTAAACACCATTCCTTTGCACATAATAACCCCAAATTTCAAAGAGGAACGAATTCCCTTTCATTCATTGAGCACACACAAATTCAATCTTACGCAAACTCAATAATTGACATTCAGTAAAAAAACAATTGTTGTATTAACACACTAAACACTTACAATACAACTTCCTTTCGTGGCCTGATTTCCAATAAATTGGCCCTTACAATTGCCTGAAGGCTTATAGCCTTGGTTGCTCAAGCCTGCTCTCAATCACACTCTCACCCTTTCCAACTATCTCAATGTATTTTTCTCTCAAAACCCCCTCCTATTTATACAATTTTAAAAATGATCTAATTAAATGCTCAATCCCCTTAATATCTCAACACCACTAGAATATCTCAACAAATCCCTAAATCTCTCAACATCCCTAAAACTTAGAAACTAATTCCATCTTAGGCTCCCTCATTAATTCTAAATAATCTAGAAACTAATTTCTCTCACATTTACAATTTCTCACAAATAATTTATTAACCACCCAAAATAATATTAATATTTACATGAAATTTAATATTTCTTCAAAACATGAAAACCCCTAGCTTAGATAAAATACAAGGTGTTTTTCGGAGCTAATGCTCCTACATCAAATTTAAGAAACATTACTCTCTGAATTTATAGCAGCCACATACTGTGTACAATCTTGAAATAAGAGGACTTGCCCAAGTTGATGATTAATGTGGGTAATTATGAGTTTTAAAAGGCACCTTTTATCAGCCAACATTTGGGAGGAAGATTTATAAAGAAAAGGCAATGAAATTACTCACTATCCTTTGGAAAAATTAATCTTCAATTTAGAAATTGCTTAGCTCCAATATGGTAAAGGCCGTCAATTATACTCATGAAGAGATTATATTTCAGGGATTCTTATGGACAGTAAGACAATACACCTACATACCCTTATGTGTGATCTATTGTCAAACAAAGATTTTACTAGCAATGGATCATGTGATCAAGTGAAATAGTGATAATGTTAGTGATGAAGTGAGTGATCGAGTAAAATATGAACTGTGATCGATCTTCAATTATATGGTTGTGATCTTACTTCCCTCTTTTGCAACTAATTGTTGAACAATTCCAGATAGATAAGTATTCCTAAATGTACATATGAATTGTATTGAATTATTACTAATTTTTATGGTTTATTTCATGGATGAATTAAGTTTTAGGTTGCCTCTCTAACTGGAATTTATGGATTCATGAATAATGGGTGGTTGTGTGCATTTAGGTTGCATAAATATATAGTTTCATGCCTGACAATAGTAAATAGTTAATAACAAAAACAATTCAGTAATAAATAGTTAATAACAGAAACAATTTACTTCATAAATTTGTGTGAATTTGGGTTCAGTTTTTGTGTGAATTATTCAGTTCAATAATAAATAATTAATAAAAGAAACAATTCAGTTCAGTTACTTCATAAATTTTTGTGAATTTGGGTTCAGTTTTTGTGTGAATTATTCAGTTTAGTTACTTCGTAAATTTGTGTGAATTTGGGTGGTAAACTGAAATACCACATCCTCAAAGTGCACAAAACTTACATGCATGGACGAATACCATGTAGCTATGTTTGACATGAAATCCTTGAAAATTTATCTCCTATAAAATAGGAGAACTACTTTAAATAACAAGTTCTCAAAATCCAACCAAAATGATTGTGTCAAGCTCTACTCCAACTAAAATTGACATGCACCTATAAATGGAACCAACATGATGGAATATGGTACATAAAAATCTAAGGATCAAAATGCCCTTAATGCACATTAGATGTCCAATGATCCAAACGACATCTTAACACATTCACCAAGAGCTTTAGTAGGCAGACATCAACATATGTAGATCATCTAGCTTGGTGGGCATTAGGGTTTGTGAGAAAGAGTGAGTAGATCGCAGTGTATTGGCTTATTTTAGTCTTTACGGAAAATTTAAGTAATTTTTAGTTAAGAATCATACAAGTTTTAACGTAAATTCTACTAATTTTCATAATTTAAGGGTCGCTTCAGTGATATAGAACTAGAGAATGAATAAAAGCAATAGGAGCTTACTGAGGATGACATCTAGAGCATCATTTTTATTTCATTTAAGCCTCTCACTTGGGTCTTCTGCCACTACTTCTTTATTACGATAAGTGGTCTCCCAAATTCATCAAATGCCAATGCCATCCTTGCAAACAGTAATAAAGTGGGGCACAGAGATTAAAGCATAAACTTAAAAGCAAGGATGAAAAAATTAGTGAATTTTGAATTAGAGATCTGAGGTGTGTGTACTCCTCCCTACGTGGAAGAAAACTAAAAGTGGGGTGGAAATGTGGTGAGGTTATAAATGAAACATACCTACACACCATTAATGGACTCCTCCTTGAGGTGTGTGTACTCCTCCCTGTGTGGAAGAAGACTGAAAGTAGGGTGGAAATGCAGCGAGGTTAGAAATGAAACATACCTGGGCATCATTAATGGACTGAAGATTCAATGGTGGGGTTCCATATCAATGTGCGACTAGTAAAATCTTAATTCAGAACACTCTTCAATCTCATTTTCCCTCCTACCCTGTGAAAAGTGAAAATGTGCTACTCTTTTTCCCTCCTCCCTATGAAAAGTGAAAATATACTACTTGTTTTAATATTTTTTTCCCTCCTGCCCTATGAAAAGTGAAAATGTGTTATCATTTTCCCTCCGCCCTATGAAGAGTGGAAACATACTACTTGTTATAGAATGTAAATGAAGATTGGATTTGGAGGGCTTTGTTACATCAAAATTAAGGCTAAATGTTTTCAAAAATGTTAAAATTGTACTCCCTAAAAATAATAAATACAATATTTATAGATTATAGAGTAGATGTCTAGGTGTAATGTAGGTATGTAAACAATTATAAATATGGGCTTAGTTAAATAATAATATTAATAATAATAATAAAAGTCAAAAGTATGGGGATGAGTGCAAAAATCTAAATTTTGGCTTAGTTAATAATAAAAATAATAAAGTTCAATTTGTTACATTCTGATTTTTTTTATTAACTTGTGAATAGGTTTTGTTACAATACCATGACCCAATACCATGGCTTATCAATACCTCAAGCCCAAAAACCATAACTTATTTCACGAACAAAATATTTTATATGACAGGATTCTTAACCATGGATATTATTAACTTTTAAATAAACTTTATTATAATACCATGGGCCAATACCATGGCTTATCAATACCGCATGCCCAAAAAACATAACTTATTTCAAAATCAAATATTTTATAAGAATATGACAGGGTTCTTAATCATGGATATTCACCCATGCTTTGTCATTGATATTATGAACTTGTGAATAGGCTTTGTTACAATAGCATGGGCTAATACCATGGCTTATCAATACCACATGCCAAAAAAATCATATCTTATTTCACAATCTAAATATTTTAGGAAAATATGAAAAGATTCTTAACCATCGATATTCACACCCACTTTACCATGGATATTATTAACTTGTAAATAGGCTTTGTTACAATACCATGGATCAATACCATGGCTTATCGATACCACATGCCCAAAAACCATAACTTATTTCACAATAAAAATAATTTAATTTAATTTAATTTCATAACATTTTTTATTTGAAGCTACTAGGAAAAGGGTTGTAATTAGATTTGAGATATATATAAACCCTCTATCCTCATGACTACTAGAATTATTCCCATATAAATTAAATTAAGGTTTTAATTAAAAATGAGAATACTTTTACATTTAAAGATGTGAAATTTATCTAATACAAATATTAGTAAGAACCAACATAGATCTATCTTAACTAAGGATCCAAGTGATAATAGCAAGAAAAGTGAAGGGAAGAAAGGGGAGGGAGATAGTGACAAAGATGGAGGGTGGAGAGAGAGAGAGAGAGAGAAAGAGAGAGTGAGAGAGCGATGGGGGGATATAGAGA
>APFE031217091.1:0-18851 GCA_000404065.3 Pinus taeda | reverse complement strand
CACTCAGTGAATAGATAAACGAAAAGGCCTGAGATGACTTACAGTGAACTATTTATCTTAGGCTAGTAAGTGAATATGGAAACAAGAAGTGATTTTTATGAATGACTTTGTTTCTAGGATGGTATGGGACGAATGGACCTCAATGAACAGAGAACTTAATACAAAGGCACGGATTACTTCGTGAGGAAAGATAGGCGAAAAGAATAGCAATTTAGTTTAAGATAGTGTGGAATGGAGACATTGATAAAGAGGTTGAAAAGGGCATGGACAACATGAATCCTTTTCAACAGAAGAATGAACACTGAACATGAAATTTTCCCACAGGCAGAGCAATAAAATTGAATTCTACCTTAGCTAACTTAGAAAATTTCACTGGAAATGAATATGAAATGAACTATGAAACATAACAAGATACATAAGAAACATAAGAGACACATTTTCTACACTCACAACCACATGAATCTTATGAAACAAAGCCACTGCCTTTCATTAATCCTCTGTAAAAAATATACAATGCAGAAACAGAGTTTCTTTCCCACAATCTCCCAGAAGTTACAAGCCAACCAACCCTTTGCAAATGGTTTGCATACAATATATAAAATGTGCCATGAAGAGATAGAATGCCCAAGGGTTGGGGAGTTACTTGAATCATTACAAAATGAAGGTGGAGAGCCAATCATCACCTATAGGTGCAGCGCCACAAAAATGACAAATGGCTTGGGTGACCCTTTGTCTTCCTTTGCCACTTGGATAAATGCCCATCTGGAGTGAAAACACTTTTAAAACCACATTAGGTGCTGAAAAAATGAAGTGTAGATGATGGGGCCCACTTATGAAAAGTCGGGAAGCGAAATTTTGCGAAACAAAGGCATTTTGGGCCTTTTTTCCTATATGTGCCGCGCCCTTTTCTGTATGCATCGCGCCAATTTGAGGCTAGTTTTGAGGAACTTGGAGGAGTCCAAAATGTGCCCAAGTGTGCTCACTGGAAAGCATGGCCTGTCTACTTTCCGACCCAAGTAGAATTTTTGAATTTGGAGCTTATTTCCCACTCCAAATCTTCATTCTCCCAAGACTTCTTCCTGTGTGTCAAAATAGGGGCAGTGAGGCCATTTTTTGGGTGTTTTTGACCTCCTAGAGACTCAAATAATGCCCAAGTTTCTTGCCTAAGTGCCAATAGTCATGATTTTTCCTGCTGAATCCAAAAATGCAAACCATTTCTCATTTTGAGCTCCCAATCCTACGCGTCGCGTCGGTGGCGCGGCACGTATAGAGAAAAAACCTGTGCTTGTGCCAAAAAATTCCCATGTCTGGAGGTTCTCTAAGGGGCACTATGTTGGGACATAGAATCTTCTGCCAAGATTCGAAGTTGATCTTGCTCTTTTGCCTCTTTTGTTGCTCTGCTCAATTTGGCCTTCAAGCTCCTTATTCGGGCCTTTGCACTCATGTTTTGTGCCCTGTAATGACAAGCCATCCTCCTAAATATGGTTTTGTCCCTGTTGGCCTTCTCCAGCAGTCTCTCCAAGTGTAGATTGACCCACTCTAACCAAGACTCATGGTCGTTGTTGATCTCTTGCTCCAAGGTAGTGAGCTCGATCCTCCTCTGCTGGGCAGCTTGTCGATTTTCACGGATGCTTTGCAGCTCCATGTTTGCTTGTTGGTCCTCAAGCTGCTTGTTCCTCTACTCTAGATACTTGATGATTCATCTGGCCCTCTCCATATTGAGTATCAAGTCTTGGATCTTCGTGTCCTGCTCCTGAATGGTCATCCTAAGTTTGGCATTTTCTGCTTCTACCTCATCATCCTGAATGAGGATGACATCAGTCTCCTGCACACTTGATGGCCCCTCATCATGCATGGGCTTCTTGCCCTTGTCTAGTACCTGTGTCTCTGATGTCGGAAGCGAGGCCCCTTCCACCCTGAGTGGAGATAACACTCGCTTTGCTGCTGCAAACAAGTGCCTATTGCCTCTCTGATATGTAACAAAAACTGGCATGGTAGTGGTCTCATGGTGCTCATGCTGATGAGAAGGACCACCCAACTCCTGCTCTAGCTCTGATAGTACCTGTGATCTGTTGAAGAAGTCACGGGAGATGAATTCCTCCCAAGCAATTCCCTGCAATCCCAACTGATGATCTACCAAAACCCGGATAAGAGAAAATTGAAACACACTATTAAGCTGCTGATAAGGGGTCTTATGCGGCATGAAGGTGTTCATCCTCTCTATGTTACTACATATGAAAAATGGGAGGTTCATCAACCTCACCCTGGTGAAGTGCATGAGCAACCAGATGTGATAGGCATATAGTCGAGAGAACCTCCCCTCATAGCTAAAGTATTTCATGATCAATCTCATGAGTGGAGCATACTCATCTTTCAAGTATATGAATGGAAAGACTCTTGTGAGCTCATTCAAGAATCTGGCCTTGATGTAAGGTTCATAGTGTTGCCTATCCACCTTCTTCTTCTTAAGCCAGTGTTCTCCAACATTTGGTATACCTGTTGCCACTGATATAGCTTCGGGTGTCAATGTGAAAGTGACCCCGACCAAGATAGACTGACCTCCATGTAGATGAAGCACAAATAAATGGGCCAAATCATGATGAACTCTAACATTTTCCACCCTTTGACAAAATTCAAAACATGATAGGTGCTGGAAGCATGACATGGCAAGAGGGCATGCTTGTAACTCGGTGAGGATAGTGGGTTCATCCCTGACATGTTTTCCACTCTTGTGGTGTCTCCTGGGAGCCCACTCTTCTGAGGATGAGTCACTCTGTGTCTCCATCTCAAACTTAGATGAATGCTATGCTGTCATGACTACAATGTGGACTGTGATTAGGCTGCCCTTTTGATGATGGTGTGAGGCTGGGTGCCTTTGTAATATCTGTTACCAAGGGGAACAATGAAACAGGGAGTGTTAGGAAGGGAGTGATATAATGGGAATAGGGGTTATAGAGAGAAATTTGTAAGGGATGTAGGAGGAGTTTGGGGTTTTTTCGGGGGTAGGGTTTGGGGTGTCATGTTGGCCAAATAGTGGAGGGGTAGGGGAGAGGGTTTGGTAGTAGTTTAGGGTAGGGATTTTAGGGAAAATGAGAGAGAGAGGATGGGAAAAATGATAGGTGAGGGGAAAAGGTGAGTGGAGTGAAACCTTGGCACTAACAACACATTTTAACAACCTTAGCCATCATGGTTCTAGGTGATTTCTTATGGTCGATTTTATACATTTTGGTGGCATTGAAACATCTCTACAAACACCATATCATTGACAAAATTTGATGAGCAAGGGATGATATAAGGCCTACCTCTCAATTTTATAGGCTTGACCAAAATTTGGAAGAGATTGGGCACTTGTTTTGGCCCTTGTCTGTGTGCGCCGCGCCCTGGATATGCATCGCGCCCTTAGAAAAATTGAACTGTGGGTAGGCTGCGTGTGCACTGCACTCCTGGGTATATGTGTCGCGCCCTCTAAAACCACCTCCAACTCACTCAAACGCTCACAAATGCACACTAAAACCTTTACAAAGCTTCTCCAAGGCTTGTAATAGCACAATACCTATGGTTTTGATAAAAATTTGTATATATAGCCTTTGAAGAGATGGGTTTAATTTTTGCCTCTTCAAAAACCCATTTTTCTAATGTTATGTTTTGGCAATTTTTCACTGACTTTAAAACACACTGATTTTCACTTTCCCTTTGAAATTTTAGCTCAAATGATGAAATTTTCGGCACTCTTTGTAGGGATTGCACGACAGGACGTTTGGCCACGGAAAGCATGACTGCATCTGAAAAAATCAACTGGCGACTTTTTTGAAAATTTTGTCATAAATGACACTGTTTGGCTTTTCTTCAAAACAAAGTTTTGAAGAAAAGTCAAAGTCTATCCACATGATGATGAAGCTCTTTGAACCATAACTGTGTAAGGGCCTCACTTTGGCCTGCATGGCTTTGTTGGACATGTTCAAAGACCAAATTGATGAATTCCTAGACCTAGACCTCGAAATGACCTTTGTCATTTAAAGGACCAGACCTTGACTGTCATGGACTTTGATGATTATTGACAAAAGACCTGAGCCAGCAGGAGCCAGACATGAGGGGGAATGACTATCATGACCTTCTTCGTCAGATTATGGCATGTCCCTAGCGGAATGCAGCTAGGATAATGGAGCGGGACACCTAAACATGAAATGCATAAAGAGTTTTGATCTCTGATGGAGGACTGACCAGACCGACTCTAACATTAGTTATGGAGAAAGTTACAAAAATATAACAAATAAGCTATATTGGGTTACGATATCACTGTTTTGAGACATCTAAAATTTAAGGTACATTTTATGGAGGTGTAGTCTAAGCCCTTATGTGTAGGGCACATCTTATGGGTATCTTGGACTTTTGGTTGTGTTAGTGGTGTCAACTAGAGGTGGAGAGTCCAACTAATGAGTAGGAAAAGTTGTTCATTTACAAGGTTGGCATCAATCAAGTATTTTCCCTCTCTACCCAATTCTAAGATGAGGAGTGTGCATAATGGACTTATTACTGTAACAAATTGCAAATATTTGATTATCTTTAAGTTCAAGGGCTTGAAGTGGTTGCATCAACCTTCAAATATTTAAAGGAACTATGTTTTTTTCAATTAAACCCTTGTGTTCAAGGAGATGCAAAAGAGGAAGGCCTTATGGCTATTTTTAAGGGGTTGTAATGACCCTCGTCTTGTGGTAAGTATATAGATATGATGATAATGGTCCTGATCTTAGTAGATTCACATATATATTGTAAATATTTTCCTGTCACCTTGCATTGTATAAATATGATAAATATTTTGTGGTTACCTTGATGTACATGTTGATGTTCCACTTGCATGATTATGGGAAACACTTTTCAGTTATCCTTGTCTACGAGGGCAAGATCATAATTACTCTATGCCCACAAATATAATAGTGAATAGTGTCTAATTGAATCAAAACCCTAACTGTCGACCCAATCTCCACTGTTGAGGCTTCAACCAATGGTCCTTCCTTAAGGTAACCACTTATCATTATTGATGACACAATTTTCTAACTCATTGAACCTTGTATTAACTAGGGGGAGTTAGATGGAACCTCAATGACTGCAAGGTGAGCGTAATAACCAAAGTTCAAGATATACCATAACAACCTATACATGTGTCTTTATACCACAGGCATGATACAAGTATAAGGAACTCTATCAATGGGGGGGTTAAAGAGCATATAGCTTGACTCATATAATTGAAAGAGAAAAAATAATTCAACCCAAGACAAAAGAAGAGACTCACAGACACTCACATGCATAATATTTACAGGCCTTGATGCAGTCAATGAGGCTAAAGAGATATTTTGAAACCTATTAGCACACATGAATGGATTTTTATCCTCCTTCACACCTTGTCGATTCTAGAATAGACCTAGGAAGAGGGCAAATGAAAGATGGGGAGAAAATGCGAGGCAAAATGGCAGGAAAGGGAAAATCTAGTTAGCCAAGCCATAACTAACTAGAAGGATGGAGTGAGAAGTAGAAAGACAAGAGAAATCGGGATAAGGAGAATAGGAAGCAAAAGAGCACAGTGACATGAGTGTAAGGGAGAAGGAACTAAGAGTGAACAAGATGAGAAGAGGGCGATCAAAGGCAGGGAAGTCACTGGGTAACTACTTGAAGGGTGTTGTTGCAAGGAGGGTGTTACACTTGGACATCATGGAGTTTGCACCACGAAGATAACAAACTGAATTCAGATGTCAGAGGTGAGCCTCCTGTCAAGTGGTATAAATGTAATATTTACACCAACATTTAATTTTTCAATCCGGGTAAGTAAACTTAGAGGCATAACACAATATATGCCAGAGTACGACCTCAAGGATCTGTAAAGTAAAAACAAAACTCTTGCAAGAAATTTAAAAGGAGCATCATTCAGGAAAAATAAACAAGACTCTTTAAAGAAAAGTAAACACACTCCGAGAATATACTTCTGGCTCCTCTTCTGGGTTGAGTTGACTCCTGCAGTAAGTCTTCCTCAATTGTCCATGGGACAAGGGAATGTAGGCCCCATTCAAAAGAAAGCGATTCAAGAAATAAAGAATATGAAACCTCTTAAAACATTATTGCTATGTTGCAAACATGAATTTAAACTAGAAATCACACAATAACTTCATTCCAACTAATCTAAGGAAATGATTGAATGCTTTAAGAAGAATCAAAATAATAATGCACTGCTTCTCTTAAATAAAATTTAGTTCTTTAGTTGTAAGTGAAATATGCTAAGAACCAAAATATAATTCATGTTGTTTACCCTGATCTTATTAAATAGTCCCTTATAATATATGCAACATTTAATTATAATGAAGAATTATGTGAGCGTTCTGTCAACAAGATACACAATCTTTCCTTATGTCGATCTGAGCATCTGCTTGCAAAAAGTGTAGGAATAAATGTTTTCCTACAATAGTGCAGGAATAAATGTTTTCCTGCAATAGTGTAGGAATAAATGTTTTTCTGCAAAAGTGCAGGAATCTGTCTCATAGAATATTCAAAGGAAATTATGAGTATATGTTCAATTAAGTTAACCAGAATTCTTGCTCAGAAATTATTTCACCATTGTGTTCTGGAAATAAACTTTGTTACGCATCAATGAGATCAGGGTACATCTTTGTAAGAATAAATAAGAGACGCGAATAAAACATTCACTGTTTACTTCAGTTCAACCTTTATGAAAATACATCCAAAAGAATTGATATTGAACTTAAATAACCACAACAATAAAATAAATCTTTTGGAATGAAATTGAAAATGAAATGACTGAAAGAAAAGCTATGAAATGAAATTGCGAAATTATATAAGATTACACTCACACCAAACAAACTAAAATGCAACAAATGAAAGTTAAGAGGTTTGGGGCAATGAACTGGCTCGTGGGCCCAACCATCTAGCGCATTTCCCTTGCAACAATTTAAATCACAATCATAGAACATTATAGAGAAACAAAATTACTCAGAAGTGATTGCCAAATAAACTCATTTCAAAGTAGAAACCAGAATTCAGAATTTAATGCCAAGGAAATTCATTTCAGAAGTATTGTTACAGATTCATTAAATAATGCAACGTTATTTCCAATGGTCCCCTCTGGGGATCATCACACTGGTGCGCAACTCCTCCTTCCCTGCACAGAAAGATCTAATTCCCTGTTCTGCAAATGAAATACAATTTACAAACTACAAACTGCCATCCTCTCCCACCTATGTAGCTCCTCTCTTTTATATTGGTTTTTACATGATAGTTTCTTTAGCACGTGGGGATTGAATCCCAATTGATATTCATCAATAGAATATTAGTACAACCATTTTCCCATTGAAGGAATAAAGATCTTGCACGAATTTCCCAAGTCTGGCTGTTTTCTACACTTCTGGAAAAGTCAGTTTCTTTTGACAAAATGCCTCCAAAGAATTCTGTGTATCTCCTTAACCATTACGAATTTCGGAAAAATGTTTACATGAAATCTAGCTTCTGATATTTTCAGCAATAACCTATCTCATAATTTTCTGGTTCAGATCCATTGCCTCAGAAATCGTGCCTAAAAATGATTGTTTGAAATCTGAGATACTAAAATTATGGAAAAACAGTTTATTTTTAGAAAACTACCTCAAAGACCATTATGTAACTTTAGACCTTTACAAATTTTAGAAATAGGTTTGAGGCTTTGTCAATTTGCTATACTGGGACCAAAACCCATGTTCTAGAATTTATTGATTCACCATCACGTGCATGGAAAACGAGGCAAAAGTTGGCAGTTTGGAAACCGCTGCAAATTTGGGGCTGAGGCATTACTTATTGCCTAAGCATAAATCCGTAAGACTTGGGTGTATCTTAGCTTATGTGGAATTGTTCAAACACCATTTTGAACAAAAACCTCTTTCATATTTCCCTATAGACGTGTCAATGTATGAAAGCCCAAAAATAGTGTAGGCATGTTGGTGCAGGCAGAGCTAGTACAGGAATGTTGGTGCAGGCACAACTGGTATAGGAACTGCTACTACAGGAATGTTAACACCTACCACAAAAAAGCCTGACATTAATGATATTTTCACATTAAATTAAAAAAACAAGAAGATTTCATAGATCAACAACTGTCAGCTCTAAATGCCTCTAAATGATAACGTAATAATGCGTAAAATGAATAATAATGATTATAGACACTTAGTATAGACATAAAATTATTTAGGTAAATCATGAAAATTTGGACAAAATGGAGGCTCAACACTCCCCCACACTGACCTTCTTGCATATCCTCATGCAAGCCAAACCATAGGACCATAAAAACATGGAAGAAGGAAGGGGAAATGTTTTAAATATCAAATTATGATTTCCAACAAAAGTATCAGCAAAACAAATCTTAGCAAGGAAACATGAAGATATCTTGGTATGTCATCATTTAAAGTATTCATCAAATCTACAACATTTTTATTACTGTGAAAACTAAAACCATGTTACAACACTTATGAAAGTATTGAGCGTAGGAATGATATAATTACAATAAGATCAAGTATAGGAAAGTAATGCTTTGTACCATAAATTATGGAAAATGAATATTGCACCTTTATGATAGACATCACATACCTGTTATCCTGTTTCAATTGAATTCCATGCTTGCCATAGATTTCAGAGCTCTTATTTCTATCCAGAGTCTTATTAACAATCATGATAAAAATAAAATCTTTGTTGAAAAGGCGCAATTTCAAGAAAATTACCATAATATTCCTTCACCTAATACAACAATCCTGTACCTAGGCCACATAGTGCTTATTTAGAGGTAGCCACAATAAATACACATTATTGTCAATCAATCACCCGGTGAGTAATCCTCACTAAGTAATTCATCACTCTAAATGCCATAAAAATTGAGTGAGTTATGATACCTGAAAAAGGGATATACAAATATAACAAAACGACACCTTCCTAGACCAATAAACAAATTGAACACTCTAAATTTATTGTCACAGATGCGAAAGTAAATTTCTCCTTAATCTAGTACAAAGAATTACCTTCACTAAGGTTACCACATCATTAAAGATTCCTAATTTTTGAAAGATAAAACTCAAAGCATCATGCTCAAAGAATCTTAAAACCATTATCCAAGAAATAAAATGATGAGTTTTAGGGAAAGATAGAGATAACCAAGTAAATCATAATATGCAATTAACTTTAATACCATAGACATGGCACTGCTACTCGCAGGTGTTTATAACCTTAGTAGGGATGCCTTTTAACCCATTAAAATACCTGTGTCCAACTTACTAGATATAGATTCAGAGTTATCTTATCTAATTTTAAAAATTAGATGAAGGCCACTATCCTGGCTTGGTAACCAGCTAATGGTAGTGCCAATCACAAGAAATAACACAGATGAACAGGTAATCTCATGATGAGACCTCTTGTCTTCTAGCTTTTTAGCTGAAAACCATTACTTTGGCTTGGTGACCAGCAACAGTAATGTCATGCATGTTAGGTCTCACGATCATGGTAGCGCGGCTCATCAAGAGACCTCCTATCCTCCCCTAAATATTTTATAAATTCTGATTGTGATTAACCTTAAAGGTTACTTAATAAGTGGGGAGACAAATCTACTCCTTAAGAGTATGGGATGGCGTGAAAATTTTTTAATGACTAATCATTACTAGCTAGTTCCTCTACCTTAAAGGCTTATTAAAAATATCCCAAATAATGACTGAAAGATTCTTTAGGTTAATAATTCTAGAGTTCTCATGAATAGCTTATTATGATCTTTACAAGAGTGGTCCACCATAGGGGCTCTCCAATAGTACCTTCTCAGGGAAACTGAAAACATATATCTCATGGTTAATCATGGTTACTTTTGAAAAATCATGAGGTATTAGAGTGAATCATACTCAACAAGATTTGTCATAGATGTGTGTGTTAAAAATTGATGTGGATTAAAAGTGGTTTCAATGGCTATGCTTTGAAAGTCAAAACCCCAATTGCATTGTTGTAACAACTTTATTCATGACATTTATTTATTCTTCTACCCTATTCTACCCTAAGAAGTGGAAAACTCCCTTCTAAGTATAGGAGGACTTCCAATGCAACCAAGTGCGCAACAAAATGTTGATTATACTCACACTTAGTTTTAAAGAATAAACTTCAAGACATACCAAAGCGTGAGAAACCAATTTCTTCAATTGATATGGTACCAAGAGTTTCCGAATGATGAGGAAATAAGGTGGCTTGATGACTGCTTGAAACCAGAATTCAATGAAATCCACATATGTATGATTCTCCAACTGATGCAAGTCTTCCACAGTTTGATAGTCACTCCCTTGGAGGCACAAAGAATCTGGAGAAAGACAAAAGATAAATCCCTCAAATTCAAGCTCAAATACTTGATTGCCAAATTGACAAGAATGGTTGAAAGAGATTCTAAGTTTTTGATCTTCAACAACATTTTGAGAACAAGTTCCAATGAAATATTTATCCTCTGGTGGTCTTTGAATGATAAATTCCTGGGGTGAATGGGGGGAGTTTCCAAATTCATTCCCTTTCCAAACATGGAAGATGTAGTATTTTGTTCAACATGGGGATCAACCGAAAGAATAGGTGGTTCCAGCTACTGTGCAATCTCATGGTTTAGATTAGGGTTTATGATATGGTTTGGGCTAGGGTTTTGGTTAATGTTGGACTAAGGCTTGGATTTGGATTGGGATTACGGTTCGGACTAGGGTTAGGTCTAGGGTATTGACAAGGGTATGGACTAGGGTTAGGGTACAGATTAGGGTTTGAATGAGAGCTAGGGTATGGGTAAGGATAAGGACTAGGGTAAGGATTAGGATAAGGGGTAGGGTATGGATTGAGGCTAGGGTAAGGTTTCACATGCAGTTGAGACCATGGGGGAGGATAACTTAGTGGTGCATTGGAAAGGAATTGTGGTTGTTGTTGGTGCACACATGACTGAATTTGCATGGGAGATTTCCCTAGAGATAAGGATCCAAACGATTCTTGAGGCCATGGAGATATCTGGCTTGAGGATGAGGGCCAAGGAGAGGACCACTGTGACCATTCAATAAGATATTCGATTGGAGGAGGATTAAAATTTTGCCATGAAATTTCAGGATTATAAACATGTTGAGAAATCTACTCAAGAAAATAAGCATTATTCCAAGTATCAAATAATAAGGGGTTTTGAGTTATACCTGGTAGTAATGGTCAACGTTCTATTAGGTGATCCTGTTCACAAATTTTGCAAATTTTTAGGTTACTAAGTGGACACTTTCCAAGGAGGTGTTTCTTTCTACAGTTGGCGCAAAAGATAAGTGGTGGGTTTTCATCCTGCTCCCACTGTTCCTGCAAATCATCCAATTTGGAAATTAAAGATTTAAAGATATCATTTTTATGTTCAATCAAAATATTAAAATTTTGAATTGTTAATTCTTCATTGGATGAATTTTATGTCTTTGTAGCAGCATAAAGATTCCTCACTAGATGATTCCTCCAAATACCATTTTCATGTTTTTAGCAAGTCAACTAGTACGTTTGTTAGCACATGAATGGTGTATATATAGGGTGGGGGGGTTCTTTCAACACCTGAAAAACTGAAAAGATCAATTGCAGTAAAAAGAACAAACCAAGATCATAAACTAAGGAAAGCACACTTGCAGAAATTAAATAACCTCTATTGAAAAAAATAACACACTTTGTAGTAAAAGAAATTGCTCATAAAAAATCAATTGCAGTAAATCAAGCATCACACTTTGCAGAAAGAAAAAATACTCATAAAAACCAAATTGCAGTAAAATAAAAAAATCAAGCATCACAATTTGCAGTAAAGGAAATCACTCATTTGCAAAAAGGAAAACCTTGCCTGTGAGCTCTCTAGGAATGTCATCCAGTATGCTTCAGTAAACAAGGGGAATCTCGTTAATCTAAAAATTCAATTGTGAAGGAAAGGGAAAGGCATGACAAATCATTGAGGCTTTATCCTACAATGCCTCTCTGGCAACAACGCCAAAATATTGGGCGGTATAAATGCAACATTTACACCAACATTTAATTTGTCAATCCGAGTAAGTAAACATAGAGGCATAGCACAATGTATGCCAAAATACGACCTCGGGGATTTGTTAAATAAAAACCAAACTCTTGAAAGAAATTCAAAAGGAGAATCATTCAGGAAAAATAAACAAGACTCTTTAAAGCAAAGTAAACACACTCTAGGAATCTACTTCTGGCTCCTCTTCTGGGTTGAGTTGACTCTTGCAGTAAGTCTTCCTCAATTGTCCAGGGGATAAGGGAATGTAGGCCCCATTCAAAAGAAAGCGATTCAAGAAATAAAGAATGTGAAACATCTTAAAACATTATTAATATGTTGCAAACATGAATTTAAACTAGAAATCACACAACAACTTCATTCCAACTAATCTAAGGAAATAATTGAATGCTTTAAGAAGAATCAAAATAATAATGCACTACTTTTCTTAAAGAAAATTTAGTACTTTAGCTGTAAGAGAAATATGCAATAAGAACCAATATATAACTCATGTTGTTTACCCTGATCTAATTAAATAATCCCTTATAATATATGCAACATTTAATTATAATGAAGAATTATGTGAGCGTTCTGTCAATAAGATTCACAATCTTTTCTTATGCTGATCCGAGCATCTTCTTGCAAAAGTGCAGGAATAAATGTTTTCCTGCAACAGTGCAGGAATAAATTTTTTTCTACAAAAGTGCAGGAATTTGTTTCATAGAATATTGAAAGGAAATTATGAGTATATGGTCAGTTAAGTTAACAATAATTCTTGCTCAACAATTATTTCACCATTGCATTCTAGAAATAAACTTTGTTACACAGCAATGAGATCAGGGTAGATCTTTGTAAGAATAAATAAGAGACGTAGTTAAAACATTCACCGTTTACTTTAGTTCAACCTTTATGAAAATACATCCAAAAGAATTGATATTAAACTTAAATAACCACAATAGTAAAATAAAGATTTTGGAATGAAATTGAAAATGAAATGACTGAAAGAAGAGCTATGAAATGAAATTGTGAAATTATCTAAGATCACACTCACACCAAGCAAACTAAAATGCAGCGAATGAAAGTTAAGAGGTTTGGGGCATTGGACTAGCTGGTGGGCCCAACCATCCAGCTCGTTTCCCTTGTAGAAATTTAAATCACAATCTTCGAACATTATAGAGAAACAAAATTACTCAAAAGTGATTTCCAAATAAGCTCATTTCAGAGTAGAAACCAGAATTCATAATTTAATGCCAAGGAAATTAATTTCAGAAGTATTTTTACATATTCATTAAATAATGCAGAGTTGGCTCCAATGGTCTCCTCTAAGGATCACCCACTGGTTCGCAACTCCTCCTTCCCTGCATAGAAAGATTTGATTCCCTGTTCTGCAAATGAAATACAATTTACAAACTACAAATTGCCATCCTCTCCCACCTACGTAGCTCCTCTCTTTTATATTGGTTTTTACATGATAGTTTCTTTAGCAAATAACGTGGGGATTGAATCCCAATTGATATTCATCAATAGAATATTAGTACAACCATTTTCACATTGAAGGAATGAAGATATGGCATGAATTTCCCAACTCTGGCCATTTTCTACACTTCTGGAAAAATCAGTTTTTTTAACAAAATGCCTCCAAAGAATTTTGTGTATCTCCTTAACCATTACGAATTTCAGAAAATTGTTTGGAGGCAATCTAGCTTGTTGTATTTTCAACAATAACCTCTATCATAATTTTCTGTTTCAGATCCCTTGCCTAAAAAATCATGCCTGAAAATGACTGTTTGAAATTTGAGACGCTAAAATTATGGAAAAACAGTTTATTTTTAGAGAATTGCCTCAAAGACCATTATGTAACTTTTATACCATTATGAATTTTAGAAATCAATTTGAGGATTTGTCAATCTTCTATACTGGGATGAAAACCCATGTTCTATAATTTCTTCATTTGCCTTCACATGCATGGAAAATAAGGCAGAAGTTGGCAATTTGGAAACTACTGCGAATTTGGTGCTGAGGCATTAATTATTGCCTAAACATAAATCCGTACAACCTAGGTGTATATTAGCTTATGTGGAAATGTTAAAACACCATTTTGAACAAAAACCTCTTTCATATTTCCTTATAGATGTGTCAATGTATGAAAGCCCCAAATTAGTGCAGGCATGTTGGTGCAAGAATGTTGGTGCAAGCACAGTTGGTATAGTAACTGCTACTACAGGAATGTTAACACCTACCACAAAAGAGCCTGACAATAATGATATTTTCACATTAAATTAATAAAACAAGAAGATTTCATAGATCAACAACTGTCAACTCTAAATGCCTCTAAATGATAACTTAATAATGCATAAAACAAATTATATTGATTATATTGATTATAGACAGTTAGTACAGACATAAATTTATTTAGGTAAATCATGAAAATTTGGAAAAAATGGAGGCTCAACACCTCCATGATGTTGTTGAACTGTACGTTTGACATTTACTGCATCAATCTAGCACTTCTCTGCATCTAATTAATAATTGAGTTCTCTGGTCTAGTGCAATGGGAAAATCACTACCATGAATCTCTTGGGAGAACTACAATTTCCCAAACATATTATAGTCATATATTTATTGGTTAGTTTTATAGTCCAAGATTCAGGAACCTTACCATCATGCTTGTGGCTTGACCACCTTCCAACTAATGCGATAAAAAAACCTAGTAATATTTTCACACTAAACACTATACAATAAAATTAACCCTAATATCTTAGTGAAGAAAAAGTAACTAGATAGACTCTAGAAGGGTTTTTGGATTGACTGTTAGTGAAAATCATTGTAGTTAGGTGTGCCAATGTGCTGAGTGTTAGCGAGTGCTAGGGAAACACAAGGGAGCACTAGGTCAAAATGCATGGAAATGAATGAATAAGAGTGTGTGACAGGGAGTCTCAATGAGTTCCAGGTGTAGTAAGAGGGGAGTTACATGGTATGCTAAGCAACGCTAAATCATTGTAGCGTGCCAGAGAGACATGCAACCAATATGTGTTAGGTGCCATGGTGTGCAAAAGAGTGCTAGGAAGTATTAGGGAGCGTTAGGGAAACACAAGGGAACACTAGGTGAAAATAATGCATGCAAATGAATGATTAAGAGTTTGTGATAGGAAGTGTCTATGATTTCAAGGTGTGCTACGGAGGGAGTGACAATGTATGCCAGGTAGTTCTAAGGCATTGTAGAGGCCAGGGAAACATGCCAAGATGTGCTAGGTGCTAAGGTGTGAAAATGCATGCCAGCGAGAGTTATGGAGTGTCAAGGAAAAACAAGGGAGCACTAGTTTCCAATTTATGGAAATGAATGAATAAGAGTTCGTGACAGGGATTGTCAGTGAATTCTAGTTGTGCTAAGGAGGGAGTTAAAAGTTATGATAGGTAGCTCTAAGGAATGCTAGAGTGCTAGGGCGACATGCCAAGATGTGCCAAGTCCTAGGGTGTGCCAATGTGTGTCAGGGAGTGCCACGAGAACACAAGGGAGAACTAGTTAAAAATGCATGGAAATGAATGGATACGAGTGTGTGATAGGGAGTGTCAGCGAGTTCCGATTGTGTTAAGGAGGGAGTGACAAGGTTATATGCTAGGAAGTGCCAAGGCATTCTAGAGTGTCAAGGCATGCTAGGGAGTGGTAGGGTCTATTAGGGAGTGACAAATCATGCCAAGGAATGCAGGGGATGATAACTTGTGCCATGTAGTGCCAATGGATTGTTATATGTGCCAGATGTTATGGCATGGGAAGATGTAAACTGTGTTGCTTAGTTGTTTTATGGGCATGGTTGTATGTGAGCCTTGACTTGGTAACTTGTTAAGTGGGATGAGTTAAGATTGGAGATGAGAAGCCTAAGATGAGTTATAGGCTATTAGGGAACAAGGTATATTCTATTTGTAGTAAATGTAACTTGCTAAAGTTGTTGTAGTTGAGGCAAGACTTGGTTGGGTTCCTATGTCTAAAAGAAGATAAGGGTAGTTATGAGGGCATGAGAATTAAGGATTTCCATGGCTTTCCAATGAATGAAAAGGCGTGCTGACATATACTAGATAGTGTCAATGCATGTTGAGGAGTGTTTGGGAGTGTCAAGGAATGATAAGGGAGAACTAGGCCAAAGTGCATGGAAATGAATGAATAAGATATTATGCTAGGGAGTGTCAATGAATTCTAGGTGTCCCATCGATGAAGTGTGTTAGGAGAATTTCATATTAGTACTTGTAGGAGGAAAGCCTATGATTGTTATAAGAGGATGGAAAAAATAGATTCAAACAAAGGGAGACTTTGGTCTAGGCACAACATTATTTTTTCAATGACTTGGTTGGGTTCCCAAGTCATAAACAAAGTAAGGCTATCTATGAGGGCATGAAAACTAGGGAGTACTAAGGTGTGTAGGGAATTTTAGGAAGTGCTAAAACATGTTAGAAAGTTCCAAGGAATGCTAGGCATGTGAAGACACGCCAAGTGCTAAGGCATGCCAAGGTGTGCTAGGTTCTAGGATGTGGCACCAACACATGCTAGGGATTGCCAAGGAAACACAAGGGAGAACTCGTTTCAATTACATGTAAATGAATGAATGTGTGTGTGTGATAGGGAGTGTTAACAAGTTATAGATGTGCTAAGGAGGGAGTGACAATGTATGATAAGTAGTGCCAATAGACGATAGAGTGCTAGGAAATACTGCTAATATGTGACAAGTGCCATGGTGTGCCAATGTGTGCCAAGGAGTGTTAGGAAGTGCTAGGGAAACATAAGGGAGCACTAGGTCATAATGCGTGGAAATGAATGAATAAGGGCTTGTGGCATGGAGTGTTAGTGAGTTCCAAGTGTGTTAAGGAGGAGTTACAAGTCATGCTTCGCAATGCTAAGGAATTCTAGAGTTCTAGGGTGACACCCAGCCAAGATGTGCCAACATGTGCAAGGAAGTGTTGGCTGAGAGTGCCAGGGAAACATGAGGGAGAACTATGTCAAAATGAATGGAAATGAATAAATAAGAGTTTTTGATTAGAAGTTTCAGTGAGTTCCAGGTGTGCTAAGGAAAAAGTGACAAGGTATGCTATGAAGTGTTAAGGCATGCTAGAGGCTAGGGTGACATGCCAAGATGTCATAGGTGCTAGGGTGTAACAACATGTGTCAAGGAGTGATAAGGAGTGCTAGGGAAACACAAGGGAGAAACAGGTAAAAATGCATGGAAATGAATGAATAAGGGTTTGTGACCAAGAGTGTTAGTGATCTCTAGGTGTGCTAAGGAGAGAGTGACAAGGTATACTGTGTAATGCCAAGGAATGCTAGAGTGTTAGGGTGGTAGGCTAGGATGTGTCAGGTGCTAGGGTGAGCTAGGGAGTGTTAGGCGGTGTCAAGGAAACATAAGGAAACACTAGGTCAAAATGCGTGGAAATGAATGAATAAGAGTGTGTGAGAGGGAGTTTCAATTAGTTCTAGGTGTGTTAAGGAGGGAGTGACAAGGTTATATGCTAGGTAATGCCAAGGTATACTAAATTACCAAGGCATGTCAGGAAGTGCCATGGTGTGCTAGGGAGTGTCAAAGCATGCCAAGGAATGTAGGGGATGTTAACGCATGCCACATAGTGCCAAGGAATTCTAAGACATGCCAAGTGCTATGGCATGTCAAGATGTAAATTGTGTTTCTTAATTGTTTTAGACCACAGTTGGATGTGATGAGCCTTGTCTTGGTAACTTGTTAAGTGGGATGAGTTGAGATTGTACATGAGTACCCTAAGATGAGTTACAGGTAATTCTTAGGAGAATAAGGTATATGTTGAATTTCCATGACACATGAGAATCCAGGTTTGGCCTTAGAATCTTTGATGCAAACACTATCAAGTGTCGCAACACATCTACTATGCAGAATGGAATATGCCATGAAAGAAAAAGTAATGGATTGAATTCACAGAGTTTAGGGTGTGCCACATATTCATATGTTAATGCTTATTATTGTGATATACAATAGCCACTTATATGTTTGGTGTAAGACTCCTCTGGAGATTTCTATCCAACAACAACATCTCTGTGGTAAAAGGTGTACTATTAGAGGTTGCTCCATCAAAAATAGAAACCAGAAAGGGTATCAATACCATAAATTATTACAAATAGATTTGTTCAGCGGGTTGTCCACATAAATCAAACCACAAGAAATGTCCTATACAGACAAACAAACAGACAATTGAACATTTTTTGATATCTAAATTCCCATAAATACAACATTTAAGTAATCTACAGGAACTTGATCCAACCATCCTTTGACATAGCATCCATTGTACCAGAGAAAGAATTTGAAATCGAAATTCAATAAACTGACAGATGATTATTCAAAAACCTGGTGTTTATGATTTTGGGTACCCAACAAATTTACCAACCCCACCAAAACACAACATAGATTTCAATGCTATCAAACCCTAGGTCTTAGTTTCAGAGATTTAGGGTGCCTTCATATACATGGTTATCACATCGCAGGTGTCAATTTTGATTTTTTTTTCCAAATAGCAATAAAAGAAAGAAAAGAGGTTGAAGATACAAGGGCAAGGGCAATATGGAAATATTCATGTTAAACACACATGGGTCGCAGAGGAATATGAAAGATAAAACATGCAAGTATGATTTTTATTAACAAATGATTTAAATTTAGTGCTTGTTGTGACCGTTGGGTTTCACATCCCAAGGTCCCTTCGACTCCTTTTGTCCATTCGGCTTCCACACTAACCCATTGAGGATTAGGTGTCCAACATTCCCCCCCTTAATCCGAAGGGTTATGTATGAGTCCAAGAAGAG